>JAKUCC010000098.1:0-26831 GCA_030563365.1 Hemisphaericaspora xylanilytica | reverse complement strand
AGTGAATCTAATGAACTTAATGATCATACTATAACCAGGGTTACCGATAAGGAATTGCAAAATGCTTCCTTGAAGGATGAAATCAAATTACGTGATGCAAAGACTTTGCCACCATTATTATTGAAATTATCAGAAAAGCCTCCATATTATTTACATTATTTGGGTGTTTCATATGGGTTTACTTCGCAGTTACATAAGTTCTGGAAGAAGAGTGGATTCACTCCAGTTTATTTGAGACAAACTGCAAATGAGTTAACCGGGGAACATACCAGTGTGGTTATCAATGTATTACCTGGTAGAGAGGATGCTTGGTTACATGAATTCTCGAAAGATTTCCACAAACGTTTCTTATCATTATTATCCTATGAATTTAGAAAGTTCCAAGCTTCTCAAGCATTAAGTATTATTGAAGCTACTGAAGTTGGTGAAGGTTCTTCGTCATCTTCGATTAAGAAATTGACGAAGCAGCAATTGGATGAACTTTTATCTCCATTCGACTTGAAAAGATTGGACTCATATGCCAATAACTTGTTAGACTATCATGTTATTGTTGACATGTTGCCATTACTTGCTCAATTATACTTTGGAAAGAAGACTGGTGATGATGTTCATTTATCTTCAGTTCAATCAGCAATTTTATTAGCAATTGGGTTGCAACATAAAGACATTGATCAAATCTCCAATGAATTACGTTTACCTACAAACCAATCGATGGCTATGTTTGCCAAGATTGTTCGTAAGTTCTCCACATATTTCAGAAACGTATTGAGTAAGGCAATTGAGGAATCTATGCCTGCGTTGGAGGATGAAAACACCAAAGAGATGAATGGTGAAGATGAAGAAGAAGAAGTTGACTATGAAGCTATGGGACAAGAATTAGCCGATGATTTAGCAGAGGCGGGGGATGAAGTTATTAAGGAAATGAGAGAAAAACAACGTGAATTGATCAATGCCATTGATTTGGACAAGTATGCCATTGCTGATGATGCCGATTGGGAAGGTGCGGAAAAATCCTTGTCAAAAGCGGCAAAGAAAGGTGGGGTTGTTGGTGTCAAGAAGAATTCCAAGAGAAAGTCTACTGAATCAGCCAGTGAAATTTATGAAAAGGAAATGAAGCTGATTAGTAAGAAGTCTAAAAAATCAAAGAAGTAAGGCGTTAATGGTTTTGTGTAGAGTAGCAGCTAAACTCCGTGTATATTAGTTTTTGAATTTAACTTAGAGAAAAGTCGAATTTAACTCTAAATAGAATTTCCCAAATAGGTTGTCTATAAACCTTTGCGTTTGTCAAGGGTACTCTGTTGTCCTGTTGGAGGTTAGAGACTAGTAGATGAAAGCAATGTAGCTTAGGTTATCCCCCTCCCCGTTTCTCATCCATGGAGCATGTGACAAGAGCTTGCCATAGATTAGCCAGGTTGCAAGTCTAAGACTACTTAATGATAGACAACAACATGTTACCCCCAATATCAGCATGTGACAAGGGGAGCTGTTCATATGTTGTCAAGTATTGAAGTCAACGCCCATTCAATGAGATTAAAGAGGGATACTCCCTTTTCATTATCAATATCCAAGATTCCAAATTGTGCTCGCACTTCCTTCTTCAAAACCAGATGCATATTTCCGTCTTGAAATAAGTATTGGTGACTCCTGACATATGCGGGCCATACGATATTTTCAAAATAATTTGGTGGATCAACCCAGAACCCATCCAATGTCGTATATCCTGCGCGAGACTCTCGTCTTTCTTTCAATGTTTGGTATGAAGCATGGAAGAATAGTTTGATATCGAACAACTCGATGATTTGCGGATCATGGTACAACATAAATCCGTCAACGAGGACAATTTTTTTATTATCAAATACCCCACGACACTTGTCAATCTTATTCTGGAAATATTTTACTTCATCTTGTGATAATTTCAAGTCGGGATCGGACTCTTTGGAGTCTATTTCAGGAAATTTATTGTTATATTTGATATCCTTGATATAGGTAATGAACTTATTGAAATCGATTGCTTCTGGACAATCCCAGTTCTGAATTTGTGTAGCATCATCTATGGGTATTTGGGAATCATGAAAGTAAAAGTCATCAAGATGGATCAACGTGAGATCAGGAAGAAACGTTTGAAGAGTCTTGGCAGCAGTAGTTTTACCACTAGAAGATGGCCCTCCACAGGCCACCATTATTACCTCCTTGTTATCTGGACAAGTCATATATCTAGCTGACCCCTCCCAAGAGTAAAACGTGGATAATTATACGTGAATTTCTTTTCTTGTGGATCTTCAGTCTTATTTGATTCTGTGCGACATATCCGTCAATTACACTCTAGATAAGGGAAAATCATGTGACTAGGAAATACCGTTTATGTACAAACTACTATGTTCATCATACATGCAACTGCATCAAGTGAATCATTCACCTCGTCTCAAAAATTCTGAGCTCGTGGGAAGATTCAACAATGAGTGAATAGCAATTGACACAAATGTCAACTGGTACTATCAGAGATAACGAGAACGATTCGAGTGCTTATTGTTAAGCAACAAAGGAGAATGCGGTAATAATGAACCAACAAACGTTTGTCCCCAGGCTACTATCAACCCTTATCTCACAGTATTGTTTATAGGTATCTTTTTAAGAAATACAGATTCGTGACTGATGAATGATAGAAATGTTGCAAATGAAGACAAACATTATATGTCGCCAAATCTCCTTTGCCTTTTCACTGACAACGAGAGTTTGCATTATTAGAGACCGGTCTGCTTCTCCTAAAATCAGCAAGAATGTTGCCTTATTTGATTGTTTCAAATGCACAGGGGTTAATGTAATAAGCGAGAGGGTTAGAAATACGCAAGGGATTCGGAGATCGCTTCACCAAATGTACACCAAGAGGATTCATGTGCATATTGTTCCATTCTATAATCAGAAACCAAGCCATGTCCTAATTTGAATTATAACTTTGTGATGAATAAAACTCGACATAACGCAAAACCCATCTGTCTGGAAACGGCAAAAAGGATGATGAAACAGGAACTGCACCTCATAAAGCAACACCTTATTTGGCGAGAAATGAAATTTCATTCAACCATAATCGTCAACCATATTGGCTTTTGCGGATTTTGGAACATGAAAACTAATTCCGCCAACAGAGTGAAACATAACAGTCTTTCTCGACATTGTGTTTTAAATCCGGTGAGCAAAAAAACACAACCAAAGGCAGCAAGAACAACACCATTTTGATCATGCAATGTCTAAGACGAAACTGATTGTCTCTAAGTGATGATGGGTGATAAATGTTGGTATTGTGAAATGTTGACTTCTATATTGGTTTATACTACTATTTCCCAATTAGGGTGTAGACTTCAAAGCCAATTACCCAATTGGGAAGTAGATGCAAAGTTTTTTCCGGAATTTTTTTGGGTACCTGATTCAAAAACTTTACTTATTTGCAGCTCAATTTGTAAGTCGTAAATCGTTGGGATGATTATAGAACAACAATACCATTGATGATTTTGACAGAAAATGGGGGTCATTGCGGAAATATAAAATATCCATAGTTTGTCCCAAGTTTATGGGCATGCATCTTTTTTGGTGCTCCGGCGTTTCTTTAATTTGCGTGTTGCTTCACCGTTTACCGAATATTTCAAGACAAATTGTTGTTACTTAATATGATCCCATTGCCAGCCAATAAGCTGGAAACATGTTCTTCAATTGAACTCAATTATCCGAAATTGTCCTCTCCTCTCAGCGGGGAAAATGCCTCCTCCGCTAGCACGCACCTTATAGAATCTGGGAGTACAAATTACACATCCAAACTTTCACCCTCTCCCAGATCGGCTTCACCTACTGTGAAAAGCTCAAGGACGTCTGAAATAAAGCCCCGAACAGAGGGGAACTCGCCTATAATACTTCCCTTGTTGACTGGGAAAGGCTCCACAGAAACCCCAACTAATTCAATTACTGCGTCTCTGTCAATACTAACAGGAGACAATGGGATGCGACCTACTAGTGCCGACGCAATCAGACTAAGAATTGAAGAGGAGAAAACTAAACAATCTACCCTAAGGAATGATACTATCCATGCCACTATTGAATTGTTGAAATTGGCACAATCGCTACAAATTGAACCAGGATTTATACCGTACTTATTCTTATATGACGAACAAGGAGTGGAATACATCAACGAAAGAATAACGATGTTGAAAGACGACCCTACTGGTGTTATCGATAGAGTAGAACAAAGATACAACGATGCCTCAATAGGAGCAATACACAGAAAACGAAATTCTGCTGATGCTGCATTGAGTCCCGTTAGAGAACACCGTGCTCCTTTTTTATCATACAGATTCCCACCTCACACTAGAACTAGAGCTAGTGCTCCGGATATTTTAAAAGCCAACCATGGACAATTCTCCGTATCACTTCCAAGTATCGCCAGCAACGACGGAATAGAGAAACACCATAAAGGTTTGTCCCAACTGTATGGTAATCAGGGGTCACATATTCATTACCCACAACAGTTATTGCTGCCAAATATACATCCAGAAACACAACTGCGTCAAATGGTTCCTGTATATTTCACTCCACAACTGCTTCCCTCTGTGTCACCCATTCAAGGAAATTCTCAATTCGATCAAAGCCTAGGTTCCCCTTATCAACAAAGATATTTCAATCTGTCCACCTTACCGATGCCCTCTCAGGGATATAATCGCAATGGAACATTAGTACCACCTCCTTTACCCAATTCCAAAGAGCATGTGAATAGCCTGCATCATCAGATTAACCCAATAACACAAGCAGAAAAACCGAAAAATAAACTATCAACGTCATCGAATGTTCCAGCTCATCACTTTTTCCAAAATAATGAAACTCCTAATAAGAACTCGTTTAGGTTAATCGATCCCGAAGAAGTCATAAATAATAATAAACGAGTCAAATTGAACAAAGGCGCAAATATTAATTTCATGATAACGACTCCGAAGAATCCACCAGCAAAGAAATATAACAGTGCTAATAAATTAAAGTAGAGAGCCTTGTTAGACATGGTATGATCATGGTTTGCTTCTGCAGGGTTCTAAAAATAGACTCGATGGTTGAATCTGGAATCACCCTACAGAAACTGGTCATGGGTTGTATTGAGAGCTTATCTTTAATAAAGATTAAATTAGAAAAATAATGATTGCAAACCAGAATTTATGACGTATTTTGGTCGTTTAGCAATCACGGGATACTATATACCACTTTTTTCTTTGCTTTCATAAATTAGAATTTTACATTGGAACACTGGTCCATTCGCAACATGTGTATAGTATTTTAATAGACGGATCTGATCTAAGATTTAACACATTAAGAGGATTGTAGGAAGACGGTGATGGTTCGGTGTAGGGGAGTTAATTAAAACTTTCTTCTGAATACATTACGAGTGTACATTTGCACACTATCTTACAATAATAAACTCAGAAGATGGCTTTCGCTAGACCTTTCAAGGGGGGGATGGGATTTATGTAAGTGGTGTGACCGTTTTGTTGATAAATGATTCCAGAACCTCCTTGGCAGCTGATCCGAAAAAAATAATTGTCAACTTCTCAGAAAAAATAAATTATTTTTAGCTGGAAGTTGCAACATGCAAAAAATAAACATGATTAAAAAAAATAATATTTTGACAACCTGTCTCGATGCAGCAAATCGTAGTATGGCCATGCCTTCTTCAATGTTACACGTTGTCTCTTATAATTTGATAGAACCAATAGATAATTGCATCCTGTATCCGAAAACTCAACACTTCAACGAGTTATCAGTTTCCTTACAAAATATGTAACATTAGGGTGTGTGATGATGAAACGATTGCAAATCCAGGAGACCAAAACAAACCTAAAAAAATAATTGCATCAAAATTTTTCGACGCATCATCAAAAGTTTAAAAATAAAATATTTTTTTACATGATGGTCTTTCTTGCAAATATCACCAAACTGATTGATTAAGATTACTCATAATGCGAGTCAATAGTATTTTATAAAGTCAAACGCGAGGCGGGTTGAATATATTCATCGTATCCAAACCATCCCACTTCGATGGAGGAACTTAATATATATACAAGTGATGGTGACCTTGTCGTTCAAAGGAATTTGGCATTGTTAGTTCATTTAATCCTCTTTCCTCTATCAATATGAATTTACATCAATTAGATAGATATCAACAATTATGTCAAACAAAATTAAATTCTACAACAAGGAGGTGGATGACCACCAAGAAAAGCATTACGAGTTAGATTCCAACGACAGGCTCGCAGAAACAAGTCCATATACAATCTTTCGGACTCGGGAAAGAGTATTATTGATCATTGTCCTAGCATTGTCAGGGTTTTGGAGTGCGACTTCAAGTCCAATTTATTTCCCAGCATTGCCCACCATTAAAACTTATTTCAATATGGATCAGGGTATGACTAATTTATCAGTATTATCATACTTGGTATTACAAGGGATTTTTCCCACAATTTCCTCAAATCTTGCAGACACATTTGGGAGACGACCAGTTATTTTGGTCAGTTTGCTTGTGTTTATAGCTTCCTGTATTGCAATTTCCCTACAGGAATCTATATATGTCATCATTGGTTTACGGTGTATTCAAGCAGCCGGGATTGCTCCCATATTTTCCATTAGTCCCGGAGTTGCCGGTGATGTATGCACGGCTGCAAATCTCGGCGGGATGGTCGCTATGGTTTCGGGTTTACAATTGGTAGGGAATGGGCTTGGCGGTTTACTTGGAGCTATATTAATAAGTCTGTTTCATACTTGGAGATCCATCTTTGTCTTTTTAGCCATTGGTGGTGGGGTCACGTTTATATTGGCGTTTTTCTTGTTGCCAGAAACGTCAAGGAGGATTGTTGGAAATGGTTCAGTCATGCCAAAGCATTACATTAATAGATCTCCTTTGATCTATTTCCCATTCTTCAAAGGCAGATTAACTAATGATACTTCGACCTTAGCAAGCAAAACTTCCTTTGATATTTTAAGTCCATTTAAAATATTTTTCAAGCCGATTGTGTTTTTTACATTGTTACCCCTGGGTATTCACTTTGCTGCCTGGACCATGGTCTTAACATCACTATCGATCGAACTAGAGTCTCCAAAATATAATTATACAACTATGGAAGTGGGGCTTGTTTATTTACCGCAAGGCGTCGCTTGTACCCTTGGCTCACTTTGCATTGGAAAAGTGTTAAACAAGTATTACCGTCATAGAAAGAACAGTTACAATGAAAAATACAAAGATGTCCCATATACCGAACGACCACCATTTAATATAGTCACATCAAGACTTTATCCTTGTATCCTTCCATGCATTTTGTTATTTTGCGGGTTAATTATTTTTGGCTGGTGTATCCAATATCTGCAACATATCTCATCAATTATCATTTCCACTTGCTTGATTTCATTATCCTCATCAATTACAATGTCGATATCCGCTACTTTACTAGTTGACTTGTTTCCAACTAAAAGTAGTGCTCTGGCAAGTTGTGTAAACTTAATGAGATGCTTATTAGCTGCTGCTGGTACTGGGCTACTTGAAATAATGATTGGTGGCATGAATTTAGGAGGAACATATACGCTTATAGGAGGGATTTCTTTGATCTCAAGTCTTGGGTTCGTATATGTCATCTACTTGTCCAAGAAGATGTTTGAGGATCGGGAAATTTATGAAACAACAACGGATACAAATGATGAGCATTCAAAAGTTTAATGTTCGTTTTAGCTGTACTTTTAGCACATGCAACTATTACTTATAGAGCATCTGTTTATAGAGCTTTTTTAATAGAAACCCTTTTCTGAACTTGATATTGTAAAAAGGTAGTAAAGCAATTCAAGATAGCATTTTGATTACGAGGTCTATAACAAACTTCAAAAACGATCCCAGATTTTTCGAGTTTATTTTCCTGCGTCCGGTATAAGAATGGACTTCTTACGAAACAACGATGCCCTTATGCTTTATCATCTTGCATGCTCTATCTTGCGTTCCAATATTTTTTTATCACGATTGTTATTTTATTGACACATTTCCACCGCAAAATAATATTTTTTGGAGCTTGATCAGCTGAAGCTCATATTACTTGTACTTTCCCACGTCATATACCTTACTAAGACACTATTTTATGGAGTTATCAGAGACATTCTCCATAGTAAATAGGACATTCTAGGTAATGACAATCTAAAATGTTTCTAAAAAGCTCGCAAAAGTAAGACATATTAAGTATCTGGATAAATTGCGACCAAACAAATACTGAGTTAATGCAATAACTTAGTAGAAAATTCACTGACTCAAGAGAAATAATCGAGAAAAAGAAACCTCTATCGGTCTGTTCCATTCCAACACCAACATGTACGATCAATCAACCAAGAATATACGGATAGAATGGATAGCAAGAGTGGAACGTACAGACCGAGGACAAAACTATAGGTCAAAATTTAACGATGCCTGAAACTGTCGCTATGAACTCTGAGCAGCTTAGGACTGCAAAGGACCAAACATGGTTAAGCATGTGAACCACTGGGACCAATAATATGGCCCGGTTCTGAAAAAACTGGCCAAGAGCAAGTTCTAGAAGTTATACTGTGCCACTGTCGTCGTTTGTCTTTCTTGACAACTGCAAGGGTAGTGGTGGTGGATAGTTCAGACACGAAATTGAAGAAGAGGCTAACCGAGATAATTAGAAAATCTTCCCAACAAGTAAACACTTCGAAATTGTGATATATTTCGATGCGTATTTAGAGATAGCCATGATGAAGTTATACCAATCCATAAGTGTTTATCCTTCAAGCAAAAAGTAGTAATATTGTTTTAATTTCCGCAACATTATTCGACTGAATTTAGATTACCGAAGAGGTTTCCGTGGGGCAATTCTCCCTCAAGAAACACTCAAAGAATGCAAGTATACAAATGCTTCTGAGTCTTCTTAGCAACACATTCAAACAATTACCCCGTCTCGGGTTAAAGAGGGTGTGTTTTCTTCGCAAACAAAGAAAATTAGACAATGTAGCTATACCACTATAGAATTCGTATTCACTAATTATGTATCTACTTCTAATCGTAAGTGGGATTTTAAGAAAGTGCCGTGTCCAGAAAGCCAATGCGCTCTCCACATTTTAACAAATAACAACCACACTAGATACTCCTATCTTTGAATAGGTGTCAAAGATGTCAGAGCCGTTGAATCATGAGGATTGATCTTTTTCAAGAAATTCGATACATTTCAATGAACAACTCATGTTAACACAAAACCAAATTACGAAAATTAAACAATAAGGGGCCGGTATCGGTAGCTGAATTTAAACGGCATTGTGCGGACATTATAAAAGTTTTCCGACAGGTAGATTCTTACGAGTTTTTCACATTTAAAATTTACTCTGATAGTTGGAATTAGGTCAATCTTGACGCAGAAACAGCTATGCAACCTTATGTTTGGCGATGCTGACAGCATTCACACACGGCAACATAATCTTGGTTGATGAAACATCCATGTACACACAGTATGGTTTACGTTGAAGTGCATTCTCATTGGTTCGCTTATAGTTAGATTATTTTTCCTGTCACTCGTTTCTTTTAGCTTAAATAATACGGATCAGATGATGCAAACCGACATTTTTGCTTTTGTTTGGATAAAAGATTTTCCGATATGTCAATGGGCCATGAAGTTTCTCCAATCATCAGTCAAGAGCTGTTCATTATGGACGCCTCAATAGAACAATTTGAGCTTAAAAATATCATTTTAGTAAAGCCCGCTGGCTGAGTTAGCCTTAGTTTTGTTTCATTGCTATTGCTCCAATAAGCCGAACTAGTCACCTAACAACATTCTAGAGCGGTATGTGTTGATACATCAACATAAGATTGGGAATCATGACGTATGGTACGACTGGCTTGAAGGTATAAGCGAACGACATGTGTAGTAGTTTGAATTTTGTGTCTGACACCATCGGAAATGACGTCCAATATGCAAAATTTTAATCAATGACGCATTTTCTTTTTTTTTTTTATTGCTGTTGTATTTTTTTGTCTTTTTGCATTGTTTGTCTGTCTGTCTGTTTGTCTGTCTTTGTCTGATTGTCTATTGATCCCTGCACTGTTACCAAATCTGTGCCACCCCACTGATTACTATCTCCCAACAGGATCCCCATTCTACTCATTTACAGCTTTTGCTCAGTATTAGACACGCTTAACTTTACTGCGTTTGGAATAGACAAATATACGATCCATAAGTTGATCACTACCATGGCCATATGTTACGACAAGACTCCAATACAGAAAACAGGCACGAACCAGATATTGGGGAAAAACCAGCAATAAGTTCTGCTAACTTCAACGATCATGAAGTTGGCAAGAAGTTACCAGAGTCGACCATAGAAGGCGACGACGAAGAGGGACAAACTACCTTGTATACAATAATTACCATCAAAGAGAAGTACTTTATAGCAATGCTTGTCAGTCTTGCCAGTATCTTTTCCACACTTTCAGCATCTATTTATTTTCCAGCATTACCCATTCTCGCCGACTACTTCAAGATATCCGACGGTATTGTCAATGTATCAATTGTCGCATATTTCATATTTCAAGGAATTACTCCAACATTGTTAGCATATGTAAGTGACACATATGGAAGACGACCTTGCATTGTTGGTTGTTTAGTGTGTTATTGTTCTGTATGCATTGGAATATCACAAGCAAACGTTTATTGGCTTTTGGCTCTCTTGAGATGCCTACAAGCTGCCGCAATATCTCCAATTATTGCAGTAGGATCAGGAGTGATTGCCGATCTCACAGTGAAGAGTAACCGAGGTGGTTTAATTGCCGTTACCCAGGGAATCATCCTTGTTGGTCAGGGATTTGGGGCTTTGGTAGGTTCTGGTTTTGTTGCCAGATGGGGATGGAGAGGGATATTTATTGCATTAGCAATTGGTTCAGGGGTTATGTTGATCTGTGTCATTGTCGCTTTACCCGAGACTAACAGAAAGATTGTAGGAAATCTTTCAGTACCACCCAAATCAATCTTTAATCAGTCCCCAATCATTCACCTACCTTGTTGTCGCCAACGATTAACGAATGAGACATCGACAATTATGGAAGGACGACCATCCAACGTATTCAGTCCTTTCAAAATTTTAATCCAACCAGTGGTTTTCTTTACGTTATTAGCAGGAGGGATCCAATTCACTGCATGGACATTGCTGCTTACTTCCCTATCAACGTCCTTGGATTCTCATTACGGATTCAGCGTAGTTCAAATAGGGTTATGCTATCTATCTCCAGGAATAGGAGCATTGGTCGGGACAGTAGCGACAGGAACAGTCCTTGATTTCATCTATAAGCGAAAAAGAGCGGCTTACGATCAGAAGCATGAAGGAGTACCAAAAGAACAAAGACCACCATTTAGTTTATTTGCGGCAAGATTCCAAACTGCTACATATACAACTATTGCCATGATAATATCATTAGTAATATTTGGATGGTGCATTCAAAAAAGAACCAACCTTGCCCCTGTGTTAATTGCCGCTTTCTTGATATCCTTTGCGGGTGTAAGTTTTATGGCATGTATGACAACATTATTGGTTGATTTATTTCCTGATCAGGGGTCGGCTGCTACCAGTTGTCTTAATTTGATGAGGTGCTTGATGGCTGCGGCTGGTGTTGGTGCGTTACAACCAATGGAGGATGCGATGGGCGAAGGAGGAACCTACACATTACTAGCTGGATTAGTTTTGATAACATTTTTATTACTTGGATATTTGTCCAAACGATCTCAAGAGAAACGGGAGCAAATGATCAGAGACTCAAATCGGTTTTAACGGTTTATGATTATTCTTTATAGAACCTTATTTATTCTATTCGAGATATCGAATAAATAGAAGTATAATATAATATATATATATATTTTAACAACAATGACGACACCCTAATTAACCAAAAACGAAAGAAGAAATAATCAAGTTAGTTACATATTTTACTTTACCTAAAACCAAAAAAATCTATTGAGAAGCACATTGAACACCTGGTTGACCACCCTCTTCGTCATCTGATTCATATGCATCTCTTCTACTAGATTGATGTAAGGCAGGGTTGAAGCTAACCATGTCACATTCATCAACTTCAACACCAGAAGGAATGGTAACCTTAGTTCTTGGTGGTAAGATATCTGCCAATTTAGCCAATTTTTCTTCACTAGCAAAGTTAGCTTCTGGGAATTTAACTGAGAATTTGATGAACAAGTTACCTCTACCACCTTGTCTATATACTGGCATACCTTGGTTTTCAACAACCTTAACTTCACCTGGAGAGATGACTTCACCAGGAACGATATTAATCTTAACCCAATCACCAGAAATATGTTTAAAGGCAATTTCACCACCGGCCAAAGCAGTTAATAAATCAGCTTCAGCTTCATAGTATAAATCGTTACCCTTTCTAGTGAATTTAGGATGTGGCTTTTCATCAACAACAAAGACAACATCACCTGGGGTAATACCAGGTTCTTGATCACCTTCACCACTGAAAACAATTCTTTGTCCATCCTTCATACCTGGATCAATGTGGACTTGTAAGATCTTTCTTTCAGATTGAGTCTTCTTACCCTTACATGAAGTACAACGATCCTTTGGATTACAGATATCACCAGTACCTTGACATCTGTCACATACAGTTTGGAATCTTTGAATCATAGGACCCACTTGTCTAGTAACAAACTTCATACCGTTACCGTGACAGTCAGTACACTTGTGAACTTTACCTTCAGCACCACCTAAACCTTTACAACTGGTACACAAAATAGTCTTGTTAAGTGCCAATTTAGAGGTTTTACCTTTGAATAATTCTTCCAAAGTACAAGAAAGTGAGTGCTTGATATCTTTACCTCTAGTAGGACGTTGTGGACCACCGCCAAAGCCACCACCGAAGCCTCCACCAAAGAATTGAGAGAAGATATCTTCAGCATTCATACCTGGACCACCGGCACCAGCACCGCTTAATCCTTCTTCACCGTATTGATCATAGATATCTCTCTTTTGATCATCGGACAATATTTCATAGGCATGGGAAATTTCCTTGAACTTTTCAGCTGCTTCTGGTGATGGGTTCTTATCTGGATGGTACTTTAAGGCAGCCTTTCTGTACGCTTTCTTTAACTCGTTGTCGCTTGCTTGTGGTGATACACCCAAGACATCATAAAACTTAGTATCCTTTACCATGTTGATGCTTTTTGCTATTATTAATGTGTGTGGGTTGGTTGTCTATTATGTTTCTCTTGTTCTATTGCTGCAAGTGCTGTGCTGACAAAGACTTCTGGTGTTTATATTAAGGGGTGACTGTCTGTCTGTCTGATGAACGTGATCTATGTCTGTCTGTCTGACTAAAGATGAGTGGATTCTCTTCCTAAATAAATTTCGTGTATAAAAAACGTTGAATGCGTAATCAAAAATTTTTTTTTCTTTTCTTTTTTATTTTTTTTTTCTTTTTTGGGTCAATGATTTTTGTCTGTCTGTGTGATGGAAGACAAAAGAACGTTCTACGTAGGCCGGGTTTTATGCAGGAACATCCGGTGACAGATAATCAATGTCTGGGAATCACAAGGAAAACATGCTTTGTCTACATTCAAACATCTTTATATAGTCTACTTATAGAGTCTAACCAGCGTGTTCTATGATCTCACTAACCAATTTTCCGTTCTTGACTTTGTGGACAAACTGTTCTGGTACCGCTAATTCTTGATAATCATCTTCTTCAGGCACATTAATATTCAAAGCAGTTGTGCTACTAGTAAACACTTGAATATCAGCATCAACACTATCCTTAGATAAGTATAAGGACCCTTCATCGGATTTGTCAATGCTAATCATTGGAACCAATCCCATGACTTGTAATCCATACTTCTTCGACTTGATGATATCAACACCGGAGATCAATGAATCAATAACGATACCACATCCTTTAGTTTCCGAAATGGAGACCGCATTGGCTTTTCCCTTTAATTGAATGGTAATATCCGAACAATTACCGATGAATATCGATTGATGCATTTCAACATCAATTATAATAGGTTCAGATGCATCTGCCTTAGAGAAATTTTGAATAACCCACTTTGTTCCATCAATTAATTCTTTGGAAGCTGGCTTCTTGGCTGGGGGTGGGGTCTGGCGCGACAAAGAAGTAGGCTTCTTTGGCGGAGTTGGCTTCTTTGGGGCAGCAGGGGGTTGTTTTCTCAATTCTGGATTCTTGTGGGTCATTTCTGATTTATCAACCTTCTTTAATCCGGCAGTAATGTTTGCTCCTTGATTCAATTCCGCAAATACCGCGTTAATACCACCCTTCTCTGCCGGCTTCACATCCTCGAAGAGCGACGCTGGTGGAGGAGGTGGAGGAGGTGGAGGTGGAGGTGGAGCACCTCCGGAAGCAACTGGTGCAGCTGGAGCAGAACCTTCGGCTTGTTTAAGCACTTCCGCCAATGGCTTACCTTTTGCATTCCAAGAAGGACCTGTCGTATGGTATTCTTTAACATATGCCTTTAATTCATCAAAAAGTTTCATAAATTGATTAACCCAATCAACATGAGCTTTATCCTTTTCTTTATATTCCTTCAACACACGATCAGACCAAAACTTGGCACTGTCCTTGAATTCAGGAATTAAGGAAATTGGAGTATCACTAACAATCCAACCTAAAACAGGGGCACCTTCACTAATTGTATTCAAATGATTGAAGAAATCCGAACGACGATTGATATCTTTAATTTCAATAATCTTGCTAATTTTTTCGTTCATTGGCCCTAATAAGTTGATAAAATTAGAATCATTCATATCCGGCTTCTTTGATTTGCTAACGATTTGCAAGAATTTAGCTTGGGCATTGAATGCATCAGCTAATAATTGCGAAGTTTCCCCAACTGCTTCATCAATTGCCTTGGAACTCTCAACAAATGGAACAATATAATCAGCTATGAGTTGTTCGAACGCAAGCACGGATTTAGATTTCTCTTCGACAACACTAGGAGTAGGACCGCTCGAGGAAGCAGCACCGGTGGAAGAATCTGTGACTAACTTGGATACATCACTAGTAGATGCGACAATTGATGCAGCGGTTGATGCTGCATCTTTAGCTGCGGGGATATCTGATCCTAATCTTTTCTTGTTGATCTCTTCTTGAAATACGGTGATATCTTCAAGACGAGAAGTTGCAGCTTCCAATCTTTTAAGAATTGTGACAATATTATAGCCTTGGACTTGAAATTGACCTTCTTCACCAGACATTTGTATGGATTGTTTTGATGATGATACAATTGAAGAAGAATTAGGAGAAAGGAGTGAAGTGTGTTGAGTTGTGTTCGGTGGGAATCATTTGAGACAACACAATCGTTTTGGAGGCTAGGTTATATACAGGAAAGCCAGTCATGTGACTTGAATTTCGGAGATTTTGATCATTCATAGATTGAAAACATTCCCAGTACTGTACTACTGGATATGTAAAATGTAATTGACGATGGTTTCATGGAGGGTGGTGTCCTTTGAGACAATAGCAAAAGTCATCAAATGCATTTCTACTTTGGTTAATTGGCAACTTGTCGGTTGCTAGGACGAAGGACACCAGAATATTCCCATAGACAGTGGCAGAAAGGGAGGATAAACAGGTTACAATTTGAAAGGAATGGCTATGTGATGTTATCTATTCAAAATCAGGCTTCCTGGGAGATTTATAACTGATTTCTATCATTGTCATTGATTGTAGTAAGGAACATATGGTAGCACTATCATCCAAACGATGTTTAACTCTCGTTTGTTACCCGGAAATATCATGAGGATTTTCGTTGCAAAACTAATTTTCCAAAGTATACAACAAAGATCGAGGCATATTCCATCAATCGATAACCCATCTAAAGAATTCGGTCAGCTATAATCACGCTGAAGACTTACACATTAAAGAGGAATGACTCAGACAAAAGTGAAAGAGGTGGAGGAATTCCCACCTCAACAAATTCACACCTTAAAGGATATTAAGGGACCACAACCACCAGAACCCTTCTACGAACATTATCAACGAGATGTCCCCATTGCACTTGATATCGGGACCTCTACGTTCCGCATTGGTCTAACCAACTCCCCGGAACCGAACAATGTCTTTCCATCAATTGTTTCTAGATACAGAGACCGTCGTGCGATGGCTACCCTAACTATTATTGGTAATGATGTGTTTAGTGATCCAGTATTGAAATCGACAATGAAAACCCCCTTTGATGGTCCATTGATAACGAATTGGGATTATATCGAATATATGTTGGATTATTCATTTGAACATTTAGGAGTTAGCAGCGATAACGGAAGAGTCAATAATCCAATTATTATGACAGAACCATTGACTTGTCCATTCAATCAAAGGAAAAACATGTATGAATTGTTGTTTGAGGCATATCAAGTTCCAAAGACGGTATTTGGGATAGACTCTTTGTTTTCTTATTATGCCAATTCATCTGGAAAATCAAATGGAATTGTTATTGGTGGAGGTTACGAGCTGACATGTGTGATCCCAGTTTTGCAAGGGAAGGGGATACTAAAAGAAACCAAAAGAATAAACTGGGGAGGCGATCAATCCCAACAATTTCTTTCAAAGTTGTTATCTCTAAAATATCCTTACTTCCCAACAAAATTGAATTCCCATCATACTACAAATTTATTCAAAGATTATTGCTATGTTCTGGAAAATTACCAAGAGGATTTGAAACATATTTTAGATATGGATGTATTAGAACATACAGATATTGTTGTTCAAGCTCCGGTAGATGTGAGCGTGGGGACCGAAAAGAAGAAATCAGAAGAGGAGTTAGCGAGACAAGCACAAAAACGAAAGGAACAAGGTAAGCGATTGCAAGAACAAGCACAACAAAAACGGCTAGAAAAAGCAGCTCAAAAGAAAGAAGAATGGGAGTACTATTCCAAATTTAAAGAAGAAACTGCATCTTTACCAGCCGAAGAAGTTGAAGCAAGGTTGATTAAAGATGGTTTCGATGACTTGGAAGACTTCAACAAATACATGGCTTCGCTTGAACGGTCTATAAAGAGAGCAGAGCATTCCTTAGACGAGGAGGAGGATCAAGTAGATATAACTAGTGCATGGCCGCTTGTGGATATTCCAGATGACCAATTGACTGACGAGCAAATCAAAGAGAAGAGAAAGCAAAAACTTCACAAGGCAAATTACGAAGCTAGAGAACGTACCAAAGAACTCAAGAGACAAGAAGAGGAAGCAAGATTACAATTTGAAAAGGAACAGCAAGAATGGCGTGAACGTGATTTAGAAGACTGGTGCAACACCAAACGAATCCAATTGGCCGAATGCATTAGCAAATACAAAGAAAAGCAAAAACTTCGAGAATCATTCAAAGATAGAAAGTCTGCTGCGGCCCAACAACGTATGAAAAATATTGCCGAATTGGCCAACGACGAAACGGGATCAACATCAGCTGTATCCAGAAAAAGACGTCGTAATGCCAATGCCACAATTGACAACGATCCAAATGATACATTCGGAGCCAACGATGATGATTGGAGTATATATCGTGATATTACGAATACAAGTATTGATGAAGAATTGGCAGCCTTAAACACGGAAATCACGAGTATAGAAGAGGAGCTATTGAAGCATGACCCAAATTTCTTCCATGAAGATACGTTCGCTGCATCTACTACATTTGATTGGAAGAACCTGGTCTTGCACAAATTCATTCATGGTCCAAGACCAAACATAACGATTGCCATGCAAGCAGAAGGATTAGATCCCGATGAAATCGCAAATCATCCAGAGATAGTTAGGAAAAACCATCAAATTCATTTAAATGTCGAAAGAATCAGGGTTCCTGAAATTTTATTCCAACCAAGTATTGCCGGATTGGATCAAGCTGGTATCAGTGAGCTATTGTCGGATTTGGTTTCTAGACGATGGAATGGCAATTTCAATCCCAATGGAGATGCGTATAAAGCAATTCAAGATGTTTTTGTCACTGGTGGATTAGCCTTGCTTCCAAATCTCTCCACAAGACTTGAGAATGAGATCCGAAGTTTCCTTCCCGTGGGAACTAGCTTCAATGTTCGTTTGGCCAAGGACCCATTGTTGGATGCTTGGCATGGAATGCAAAAATGGGCCTCTAGCGAAGAGTGCCAACAGGGATACGTCACGAAAGAAGAGTATGAAGAGTATGGCCCAGAGTATATTAAAGAACATGGGCTAGGAAATGTTTGTTTACGGTAGGATCGTGGGTTTTGAAACGAAGATTTTATTATTGAATTATTAATGTACAATGGATAGTTTCTATATAAACGGAAAGATTACTTCTTAATTGAACTTGGGTTAATACCCTTTCTCTTTAAGTTTCTCTTTATAGATTGGTCTATGATATCTTTATCAGCCAGTTCATCGAATTCGGCGAAATCGCCATGGATAATACCTTCTTCTTCGGCTTCAGCTCTAGCGATCGATTCCTTTTCTTTAGCACCAGCCTTGGAAACATCATGAGGTGATGGAGCAATCTTTTTGAATTTGGCAACATAGAAACCATCAACATTATAAGTGTGAGGATAATAACGTCTTGTTAACGATAACTTTGGATTGAAGTGCTTCCCTCTATAAGATGTAAACCCTTCTTTACCGATTTGTAACCCAGTTTCAACCAATTTAACATTTGGACGTTTTCTCAATGCATAATCCACAACTGCTTCATTTTCATCGACAGCAATAGAACAAGTAGAATAAACAATGACACCACCAGTAGCAGAATTTGCATCAACTGAATCAATGGCCGATAATAATAATTGTTTTTGTAAATGAGGGATTTGAATGAAATCCTTTTCAGTACGACTGACTTTAACTGATTCATCCTTGGCGATAACACCAGTACCCGAACATGGAGCATCTAAAAGTACTCTATCAAAACCTCCAATGACTTTTGGAAATTCTCTAGCATCGTAGTTACACACAATGGTATTCTTACATCCCAATCTATGAATATTAGCAATCAAGGATTTCGTACGGGCCTTGTTAGCATCATTGGCAAAAACACACCCAGTATTCTTCATTAATGCAGAAATATAAGTAGTCTTACCACCAGGGGCAGCAGCCATATCTAAAATACGTTCATTTTCCTGTGGTTCCAAAGCCATAACTGGGAGGAATGAAGATGCTGCTTGTAAGATATAATGACCGGCTAAGTATTCTGGAGTGGCTCCGATTGGAACTTGGGAATCGAAAACTTGTAAACCGACTTTGGTCCATGACCCAATTGGTTGCAAATTAACTCCTCTATTCACCAAGGTTTGGGCTAAGTCTCTTCTTCTAGTCTTTAAAGTATTGGTTCTAATGGTGATTGGTCTGGCGATTTCGTTCGCTTCGAAGAATTCCATGGCTTCTGATGGAGAGAATAGGTTGAATAACTTTTCAGCCAAGAATTCGGAGTATCCGAAATATTCACAAATATCTTTCAATAATCTATTAATATATTCCGTTCTTGATTTTCCTTCTTCTGCTAATTCCTTGAAGTTTTCTAAAACTTTGACAACTTCAAGCATTCTTGTTCTAACCATGGTAACATCTTGTGGCCCTTTACTCATCTCTTCTTCTTCTTCTGCGGTTGGTAAGACCTTGGCTCTAGGTTGCATAGCTTGTGCTTCTAATAATTCCTTTTCTGCTTCTTCAGCTTCGAGTTCTTCTTCTTCATCCAACTTTCGAGATAAAGCTTCCATATTTGCAGCATTCAAGTCTTCTAAATCCTCGTCATCTTCATCATCAGAAAACATAGGTCTGGCACGCACATCTTCATCAGAATCATATTCAGCTTCTTCAAGATCAAATTCATCATTGCCTTCCTCTTCAAGATCATCGAGATCTTCTTCTTGTTCTTCTTCAGATTCATCAAAGAGAGATTTTCTAGCTGATGCCAATTCTTCATAATCGACTTCTGGTAAGTTGGGATCTTCAATTTGTTCCTCTTCATCGTCATCATGGTGCTTCTTCTTGCTCTTCTTGGACTTTTTATCTTTGTTGTTCTGTTTTGGTTGTTGCTCACCTAATTCCTTACTTTCCTTGGTCTTCTTACGAGGAGGTGCAACTTCTGATTTATCATCTCTCTTTCTCTTGGCTTCTTTCTTTTCCTTTTTGGCTTGAAATTCTTCGAGTGTTGGTGGAACACCTTGTTTATTCCTTGCTCTTCTACCTAACTTAGCCATATTGATTTGTATATTCTATTTGGACCGTTTATCAAAGTATTAGATATGGGATGGGTCTATTCAAAATGTGCGATGACTTTCTTAGTGATTTGGGTGAAAAAAAAAATAAAAATAATTTTTCTTCATTTGGTAGCACGGAGTACATCCCATCGCATCTTGCCATTTAACACGACCAAATTGCTAAAATGAATTCGAGAGTAGTTGATCAGGTGGACCAAGTATAGAGAATAAGCCATGAAGAATAGAACTGTTATTAGTCCGAATCAACATGTATTGATTCGTTTGCCTTCAGAAGGGTTGAAAGTTGTAGAATTACGTCCATCTGGTGTCATTGGGTTAGGAAAATTTGGTTCATTTGAAGTAGATGGAATATTAGGGTATCCATTTGGACAAACCTTTGAAATCATTGAAAACCAACAAGTCAGGGCGATCAAGAGTATGCAACATGAAGTACAAGATGAAGAAGATGTTGAAGATGATAACGTGAATTTGAATAAGGAAGAATTAACCAAATTATTCTCCAATAGCGCTGAAAACAACCAGAATATCATTGACATTGGATCCAAGATTCAAAAATTGAGTAATGAAGATATCGATGAACTTAAACAATCAGGAGCAACTTCGAAAATCGGCCAAAAGATTATTGAACAGATGATTGCTGGTCATGAAGGATTTGATAAAAAGACAATCTTTTCCCAACAAAAGTATTTAAAGAGAAAACAACAGAAGTTTTTAAGAAGATTTACCGTTGATTATCTTGGTGGGAATGAATTACTCCAATACTACATCGAACGAGATTTACCTCGAGTTCTCGACTTAAGCGAGGAATCCTTAGGATTGTTGTTGACGTATGGTAATGTTAGACCTGGTGGGAAGTATCTTTTAATTGATGAAACCGGTGGATGCGTATTATATGCAATGATGGAAAGAATGGCAGGGCAAGGTACCATTGTATTAGCTCATGAGAATGAGCATCCAAATACTATTGCATTAAGACATTCTGGATATACTGAAGAGCTCAAGAATAAAATGGTAAAGACGATTAATTGGTTACAATTCTTAGAACCAGAAAATGAAAGAATCATATGGGAAGATTTACCACAAGAAGAAGTAGACGCGATGAAGGCAAATAAAAAGGAACAGTATATTAGACGTCGTGAGCGCGCTCTTGCCATCAACTCAGTTATTTCGTTGGTGGAGGAAGGTAATTTCGACGCACTTATTTCAGTGTCAACTTTACATATGCCAACCTTAATCCCAAGAATAATTAACCGTGTTGGAGGATCAAGACCAGTGGTGATATATAACCAATATAAAGAGCTTTTGTTGGAAACTCAGCATTTGCTTTCATCCGATAAGAGAGTGTTAGCTCCATCCATATTCGAAACTCGCGTGAGACCATACCAAACTATTCCTGGGAGAATGCATCCCTTGATGACCATGAGAGGTGGAGGAGGATATGTTTTGTGGGGAACTAAGGTCATTCCTCAAGAAGGTATTACTGCAGTTGGAAGAGGTTTGGGAAAGAGAAAGAGAGAAGACTCCACAAAGAAAGAAACAACTGACGACGGAGAATCCAGCAAGCAACCTTCTCAAGAAAGAGAAGCGGATATCATGATGGAAAATGCATAAATGGCGTTTAATATCCTAAGTCATCAAAGAAGCATATAATATAAAATTAGTTATAAATAAAATCGCAAAACTTTTGCAAAATCTCAAAATCTGTTCCCTTCTTCCATCCAACAACACAACGAATATTATCTCTTGAGTCATCTCTAGACCCAACTTCCCAAAATGGGTTATCTTTCAAATGGTTATAGACAAAATCAGCTTGTTCTTGATATCCCAATTCAAGCACAAATCCTTTCGCATGGGAAGGAATTACTACGTGTTCTAGCAAATTGTAGTAAAACTCCCAATCGCCAACCAACGCGAGTTTTGGTTCGTATAATTTAACAGATCTCTCTATTCCATTGGGATATAATGGTTTCTGATACTCATCGATCGGTATATACGGTGGATTTGAAGTGATCAAATCAATCGGTTTAGATATTCCTAAATGTTGAAGCACATTTGCATCAAACACATCTGCCAAATGAAATGAAACTTTGGCATTATTATCATGTTCAACTTGGTTCTGATTCTCGCTGGCCAATTCATACGCCTTCCCGGATACATCAAACCCATGAATTTCAGTCTTGAACCCAGCTTGGGATAAATCATGATTTAAGAGTAATGGAATACATCCAGTTCCACTACAGGCATCAATAATCAGTATCTCCTTTGTCTTCAATCCAACCACAAGTAACTCTGATAATTTCATACACCATTCCTCGGTTTCCCAACGAGGAACTAATACACCTGGTTTACACCCGATAGATAACAGTCCGAAAGGTTGCGATTTAAGTATATATTGAAGTGGTACCAATTGAGATCGTTGCTCAATTGCTTGTATCCATTTTCGTTTGGGTAGTTCTCGTTTGATCCATGAAAGTTCCAATTGGGCCTGTTCGAGGTCCTTGTTGGCTCGTAGAAGTGGGGGTAAAAGTCTGGATATAGATCGTGCTTGTCTGGCTACCTTGGGTGATACACGTGGCATGTTCTTTCTTGGGTTATGGACTCAAAAAGCAATGCTGCTTAGTTGTGTAGTATTCAAACTATTCTTGTGCCTAGGGGGTGCAGGGGAGTAGTCATATGATTTCAAACCCCAATTTTCGGATCACGTGACTAAATGAATCGATCACCTACACAGGTTTACAATATTTCTATTACGCAGATATACTATTAGATATATATATACAGGATGTGGTAAAGGTTAATTGAACGGTATTTACAAACCCTTTCTAAAGTAGTACATATAAGCCTTTTCGTGGACATTTTCACCAAATGGAGAAATAACTTCAGAATGACCTGGTCTAGCAATTGGATCTCTCAAGTATACGGCATGACAGGTTTCGAAAGAAACTTCAATATGATGAGGCAAGATGGCAAAACAACCAAGGAAACCTCTTGGCTTCCAAGGAGTAAAGTATGCCTTTGATGGATCTTCACGACCGTAAATTCCCTTTTGCCATGGTAAGTTGACTGAAACTTCTGTTTCATCTTCAGTGGCTTTCTCTTTATCAAAAAGTTCAACTTCTTCTAAGCTGTCAGCAAGAGCTTCTATGGATGCCGATATTTCTCCACCCTCTGCTTGTTTACGAATTTTGGTCCATTCGTCCTTTTGTATTTCAGTCACTAATTGTAAAATTTCTCTTGATAATGCCTTTTCCGCATCTGACTTTTCAACTTTATTATCAAGGAAAGCCATACATTCTACTTCACTAAATTTGGAAAGCAAAGCATGGTTAACATTGGATAATTTTTGATATACTTGGAAAGATTTGTCGGTGTTGGTTGCGCTCTTGAATGCATCCTTAGAAATTGGTCCCTCTGCGGTTTCGGTTGCTGCCTTGGCCTTTTCTAAAATTTGAAGCAAAACGTATTCTTTGGTGACTTTGTTTTGACGAGGAATAATAGTGCTTTTCAAATCTTCCTTTTGTTCTTCCAATAGGTTGAGAATTGCTGATGAATTTATGGATTCAGGAGAAGCTTTGGCTTTTTCAAACTCTTTGACTGGGTTTGCTTTAAATTTCTTGACATATTCATTCCAGTCGTTAACTTGTTGTTCATCGATTTCCAATGCCTTCTCCAAACTTGGCTTGGACTTACCCATGGCATAAAGAACCTTGTCTGGATCCACACTGAATACATCCCCACTTTGTAATGGATAAGAAGGATGTTTCACAACAACACCGTTAACTTTGACTTCCCCAGAAAGGATAAATTGTCTAGCTTGTCTCACCGAAGACGCAAACATGGCTCTGAATACGGCAATTTCCAATCTCTTTTCTAATGAAGCAAATGCTTGTAAGGACAAGGGCGTTCTTTTCACTCTCTTACCTTGCAAAGAAGCGTCAAGTTGGGCAAATGTATTAAGTGCTGGGTTGAAAATAGACTTGAAACGCTTTTCTTGTATGTGTTCCCCATGATAACCTCTAGTTTCTTGTTTCGAAGCGTACTTTTGTTGGTATAATGTCTTACCAGCAAACAGTAATGGACTCTTTTTGTATAAATTGAACAAGTTGTACTTGTTCATGGACATACGAACATGCCCTCTTGCTAAATTGTGAATTTTAATAGCCCTCTTTGGCATCTTATCTATTAGGTTTGCTGGTGGCGGGTGTTTTGTCCAATCAACCTCTTCTTGTACTTTGTTGGTGTTGCCTATGCTCTAAAATGAAAAATTTTCTTTTAGGTTTTCCAGTATGATCAACCATTCCCAATTAGGAAATTATATCACGTGATGTGTATTTTTTCATTTTCATTGAGACACTCCCTTCAACAATCCAGTCAACCAAAGGGTAGCTACAACAGACATTCGATTGAATTGAACTGCTGTTAGACAATTGAAGAGATTTTTATAGCAAAAGGAGATGAGCCGTTCCGAGGATAACCAACAACAGGGAGTTCAATGGAATCTCGACGATGAGATCAAGTTATTCAATTTAATCTGTGATTTCAAACCTGCTGGTAAGAATAAACATAAACATATGGTTACTATAGTAGATAAAATAAATCAAGATTTACCAAATGATCAAAAACAATATACATCTTCCGATGTTTGGGAGAAATTGGAGACATTGTTTGACTTGAAGCGAATAGATTATTTGGAGGATTACCGAGAAAAAGATGACGAGGTAGAGGAAGTGAGTGAAAGGGAAAGCACAGATTCCACCACAGCCGTAAAGGATGAGAAACAAGAAGAAGAACAGCAAAAGCAAGCAGCAAAGATAGAAATCAACGAAGAAGAGAAGCCAAAGGCAGAACAAGCGAGTGAACTGGAAGAGGAAGAAGCATCACCAATCCCTGAACCGATAATTCAAAAGCGTGGTCGAAGACTGTCAAGAGAGTCCAAGAGTAGACGAGGATTGCGTAGCATGGCAGACGTTGCTAGTGAGCTGGAATCCTCCGGTTTGAGCGATGTCAATAGCGAAGTAGAAAATGAACTTAAACAAGGAACTGAAGAACTTGAAGATATTGAAAAGCAGAAAGATGACAAGAAACCAGAAGAGAAGGAACGTGTGATCAAAGAGGAGGAGAGTGAAGATGAGAGCGAAGATGAAGAAAGCGACCAAGTAGAATCACAAGATGAGGAAGAACAAATAGAACGAAAGACGGTAACATCTAGCAGAGGGAGGGGAAGAGGTAGAGGTAGAGGAAGAGGACGAGGAAGAGGTGGCAGGCGAAACTCATTAGAGAGACCTCCCGTAGTCAAAAAGCGAACGCGTTCTACTGTGACAACTACTGAAGAAGCCCCAGCACCAAAGAAACGAGCTGCCCGTGGAACAGCTTCGCCTACATCACCTCCACCAACCCGAAGACGGACTCGGTCAGAGGTTCATGTTGAGGTAGAGAAGGAGGAAGACCAAGAGGAAGCTACCCAAGAAGACAAAGGTGGTGAAGATGACGAGAGCGAAGGTGGTGAATCAGATAGAGAAGAAGATGAAGAAAAGTCGAAACAACAGGAACCAAAGCGAGGGTCAGGGAGACGTGGAAGAGGAAGAGGTGGACGTGGGTCTGTCACACGAGGTAGAAGACGAGGGAGAAGGACCTAAATAGTGGCTGTAGAGAATGATATGAATAGACGCCTTATGTTTAAATGGTTTATATTTCTTTCTATTACGTTTCTAGAGTATATTTGGAAGATTGCTACGTTTCTCTTTTGTACGGGTCTGGACGAGGTGAATAGGTTCTGTTTCACTGTAATAAAGTCCACTTGAAACATATTTTAACATGCAACATCAATGTCAGACATGTTGAGCTAGTCTGGCAACCCTGGTCACTGATTGCCATTCCAGCCCAGGAAGCTAGAATTATATCACAGTGTACACCGAACCCTTTCTTTGAAACATAATCTTGGTGGTTGAAATGGTAAAGCATCGTGACGCTACTTGTGTCGCGACTCTGCGCAGAAAATTGCCGTGGTTGTAAATTTTGTTTAGGAACAGATCCACGTCTAGTTGAATATGAACCAACTCAAGATTTACTTCTTCCACTATGTATCTAATAACACGACAGGGAAGATTTATAAAGAATGCTATACCGAACAGTATTCGTTTGATATCGACGACAACACCATTATTTCAAGAGATTGGCAATTCTCAAGTATCAACAACGCAGGAATCAGCGAATGAGTACTTCGATTGGGATCGTGGAAAGCGCACGGACAAGAACAGTCTATCTCCGTTATACGCGTCTATGAAACGCTTGATGGATCAGAATCATGGATGTGTGAGTTTAATCCAAGTTGGAAGTTTCTATGAGTTGTATTTTGATCAAGCAGAAATATATGGACCAAAATTGGGATTGAAAGTTGCAACTAGGAAAACAAGCAAACATTGCATCCCAATGGCTGGATTCCCCGTGCCCCAATTACGGAAATATGTGGAATTATTGGTTCAGGAACATAATGTCAACGTGGCAATTGTCGATCAAAACTCGCTGAAAGACAAGACAATTCATAATTTGGTCCACCGAAAGATTTCAAGAAT
>JAKUCC010000097.1:0-27283 GCA_030563365.1 Hemisphaericaspora xylanilytica | reverse complement strand
GTTTGTTTGAATAAGGTATTAAACATTTAGAATCGATTTTTCCAATTGTTTAAATATCAATTAAGATTGCTGGAAGCAAAGTATGTAATCTATGGGTGCGTGGGTGAGAGTGTCGGTGGGTTTTTTAGTAAGCAAAGGAAAAATTTCCACAATGGCAAAGTTCCGATGGAAGTTTTAGATTATAACAATTCATCCATTGTTCTATTTGTTTCTGTTTTATCAGTTTCAAAGCCCTTCATAGTAAATGGTTATCACGGGGATAAGTCATTTCCATTAGTCGGAATTAAATAATTTGGGGTTATTTCATTTATTTACAAGACCCCATGATGAATAATCAAGCCATTTGTCAGTTTTGTCTCTTTTTACTTGCTTATAAATTATACTGAATAATCATAAATATGTTGCTCGCCATCGGATTCTACATACAAACGAAGTAAAGAGAACCACCGGATATAATTCGGATGCAACAGTGAGCAAGAAGAGATTAGGCAGTGTTGGGAATGTATATTATTAGTGATCTGTCGGATCTCGGAATAAGAGCTCATGTCAAAGATATAATGAAGTACATTGATAAGCGATTAAATCGCAAAATGGATAATGACTAATGGCATGCAGCACGCAGTTTGTATTATTAGATAGATCCACAAGTCTAGATCTACAATTCTGAACTTTTGAATTCTAATTGATTAGAAACTGGTATGTATACAACTTAAATATCACTCACTGCAGTCATTTCATAGCTCGGTTAACCTTGGCATAAAATCAATCACTATGTCAACTATTGATCTGGATCCTAATCAAATGCTCTCAATCTCAGGATAGACTTCTCTACATCCGATTTTGCAATATCGGATATATATCTTCAATTCCTTGACAAGTTCTTCAAGCTTACAACCAGGTGTATCATCTTTGAAATCATAATTTTATACTTCAGTACCACTTTCCAACACTTCCATTATTTCTCATCGACCATTCCTGAACCACGAAATGCACAAATAACCTCCGATCTGGATAAAAGTTCACTCGTTGTTGTCTTCAGCCCGTATTTGGGGAATAATCATAGGAACATAGGGAAAATATTCTCCTAGAAAGCAATGATGAGTAGATGGTCATGTTGAATGAATCCGTGGGTCATTTCGGGTGTAAATCATACCAACAGGACAATTCTGATTAATTCTCTGCCTTTTCCGATGAGCCTTAATACCAAGCAAGAGGAAATCAAAACAAACTGGGTTTGGGGATTGGAGCGACACTCCGTTATCAACATCATCAGACGCAGTCAATCCCAGATGTTCTTCTACTGCAGAAGAACAGGAACCTCAGTCAGTTTCCAACATAGTTGGATGTTCTCCTTGCATGGAAGGTGGAGGTCCAGTTTATAATCGAGATCGCATTTTCAGCGAGCTGCTTCTGAATCTGTGGGAAACTTTGAACTTGGCATTCACATAGGGAACCCTGGTCAATCCATGTTGTAATAATTTATCAATAGAATTGATTGATGATTCCTTAAATTGGATTGCATAATTTGAGATTTCGATAGTACTTAGTGATAGTGAAGATTATGAAGAGCAAGAAGACAAGAACGGAAGATTAGGTTGTGCCTTGTAGATTTTGAGCTTTGAGTATTTGCAGCCATTTACTTGGCACAATTTTTTTTTACTCCCCACTACAATACAATAAACCTTCAACCATGTCAAGAGACTACACATATTGATCAGTGCTGAATAATTTCTATTTTTTTACAAGTCATATTCCGATATGACGTGTTTATTGAAAATTTTCTATATCCGCACCTTTCCCACAAAATCTCGAAGAGTTGGATCGGCTCAGCATTTTAAACATCCACCCAGAACACCCCACCTCACTCACAGGGTTACTCATAGATTTTTCAGTAGGTCTTGCCCTGTTCGATCTGTTGTCATCTCATGGTTGACCAGGTGATCATTGGAACCCATACATTTAACATCCCAAAGTCACCATAGTTCGTCGCAATTGAAAGATTACGTAAAATCACAGGTGATAAAATTCATTAATTATATAACAAGAATATAAATCTAAAGAATCTACATCACTTACCGTTGTTTAATTTGTCTTCGTAATTGCGATACCGTCAACTCAACCAATTCTTTATCCACATCCTCCAGGTCCATTACATGGTCAATATCTTCACTATCAAAGGTAAATTCATGATATTCCCCCTCTTGTTCTTTACTTTCTACTCCTGTATTCTCAAATTCACCAATATTGCGATCATAAATCGTTTCCAATTTCTTTGTTGTCAAACGACGTAATTTTTCATAATCAAATTCATTTGATAATGCATCATCAACTTCCGATCGCAGTTGAGTATTCCTTCGTTTGGTGAATTTCAAGGTTTCCAATGTTTCATCAGCAAGTTCTGGGTTGGTATTAAAGACTTGCATCATTTCTTCTTGTGTTTTTATAAATGCGAGGTTCTCATTTGCCAATGTCGTCATTTCATCGGCATTCTCATTCATTACTCTTTGAATAGTAGATATACTATCAAGTGAAGAATAGTGACCATTGCTAGTCACATAATCCTGATTCAATAAATTATGATATCCAAACAATCGTGAAATTAATTCTTTCTTTTGAGAAAGTTGCAATTGTCGTTGATTTGCCAAAGAGTTTGATTGTAAATATATTCGTTCTTGTTTATGCATGATTTTCCGTTTATATTCCAACAACATCTTTCGATCAATCTCTTCAGGGTCACTAGTCTCACATTGTAATTTATTATACAGCTGTATTTGCTTATATGATGCCAACAAAACCTTAATCTCCCCCTTTGTATACCCGGGTATTGAAATTATCGGACTTGACTTCATTTCTTTATTAGCCCCGTCATGTTCTTCATCACTATCGCCAAAATCCGAATCACTAGAATTGTCAAATATGAGGCTCTGGGATATCCTTTCGGCTGATTCCCAGGCTCTTATTTGTGATTTCTTAATTGCTGGAGGGAGAGTATTACCCCCATCGCCATCCTCTTCATAGATATTACCTGGATTTTGCGTAAACACAGAATAATCATATGTGTTCAAATTTGCCGGCTTCCGTAGTATAAACCCCCCGGCTGACTTAGTGGCCCCATTATTACCCTTTGTATGTTCAATTTGAAGATCTTTGAATTCGTTGTTGATTAGATGTTTCAGTGATTGTTGTAGATTTAACAACTTTGTCTTGATTAAACGGCCATTCTTCGTTTTTTGTGGGGCAGCCGGTGGGATCTTTTTCAGTGTTGTCGCTTGTGATTGATATCGTTGTTGGTGTTGGTGGTATGATTGTTGTTGTTGATGTTGATCCTGTTGTTGATGTTGCAGCTGTTGTTGCTTCTGTCGTTGGAATCGTCTAGTATAATTGCTAGGTGTACTTATAGTCGATGAAGCGCTTATGGTTCTGGTGGTATGTGCAAAGGAAGTATCATTATGATTATGAAACATTGATGCATGACCATGTGTTATTGAACCCGATGATGTATCGATGGAGGATACTCGGTGAGTATTATTACTATTATGAGGATGATGATGGTGATGATATCCACCAGTAAATTTAGGTAAGTTATATCTGGATGATATTGTGCTATTTGAATTATTGGTGGTTGATGAATTCATGAGCAAAATTGCATATACTTCCTATCTATAAATTTGAAACAGCAGTTGTATGTTATAGTACTCTCGGTTACTTAGTAATGTGTATATAAACAGGGGGGGTGTAGGGCTATATAAGACGGCTGAATGTAAGGTTACATATTAAATTAATGTTAATTAATGAAATTAAAAGGCAGCATTAGTTAGACTTCCTAATTAGGAAGTTACAAGCAACACTCAGTTAGATTGGTAAATTAATCATAACAAACAAAACAAATCCAAAACAAACGACACACACCACTACCAAATGTCACTTATCTATTAGAATCGTAACTAATCACTGTTATGGCCAAATGCTTGACACTCGAAAAATAAAATTCTTGAACAAATGGTTCTAGTCACGTGTTATTCTTTAGGGTTACTACCCTAGTTGGTATATGCAGTCACTAACAAATCATCCATTTTTTTTGCTGGTACTGTACAGCTTTACAGTTTTCTTTTTTTGTTCTGCTTAGTTAAAGAGACACATAGTAAATAAGTGAGCCGCACTAATCACTCACCTAACAAAATCTCCTACTACCAAAAATCTTACACATAACCAAACACACTCACTCAACTCAACTCACCTCACTTGTCTCTTACAGTGCGAAAGAAAAAAAAGACCCATTTAAAATTTTTTTTTCACTTACCAATAGAGTGATTGTTTAGATTCTAGGACAACATACAAGATGGCTACCGAATTAACTGTTCAATCTGAAAGAGCTTTCCAAAAGGTTTGTAGATTATATGGAGAGAGGAAGCGAGATACACAGAGAGAGAAATGATCGACAACGAAGGATAGAGCATGAACAAAACGACAAAAACTGTGATATTGAAACAACTGAAATTTTTCAAAGAGTTAAATTCATTCAAAGACAGAGGATACTCCTATAATGTACAACTACCATGATCGCAAATGAAGACCTATTTAACTACGATTTGTCATGTTGAACTGACCAGCGGATGATATACAATACAAACCAACGCAATCTACCAACCATATAATTTTCAAGTAAACAAATTTTCAGTATAACCACCAAGATTCCCAATACCAATCGTCACAAGAAAACTCATAATACTACCCATCGTCGATATTGACATCCGTGTATTTCATGAAATAAATTCAGAACCGAGATTTACTAACATTCTATTTAGCAACCACACATCTTCACCAACCCAAAGGCCAAGGCCAACAGAAAGACCAAGAGATGGTACAAGGATGTTGGTTTAGGTTTCAAGACCCCAAAGGCCGCCATTGAAGGTTCTTACATTGACAAGAAGTGTCCATTTGTTGGTACTGTTTCCATTAGAGGTAAGATCTTAACCGGTACCGTTGTTTCCACCAAGATGCACAGAACCATCATTATTAGAAGAGATTACTTACATTACGTTCCAAAATATAACAGATATGAAAAGAGACACAAGAACGTTGCTGCTCACATCTCCCCAGCTTTCCGTGTTTCCGAAGGTGATGTCGTTACTGTTGGTCAATGTAGACCAATCTCCAAGACTGTTAGATTCAACGTTTTGAAGGTTGCTGCTGCCGCTTCTAAATCTAAGAAGTTCTCCAAGTTCTAAAAAGGGAAGTTAAGTTTTGGACCTATTATATATATATATTATAATTAATTTATAAAATAGCTATTATTGCTTTATAATAGTTTGTTTTGGGGTTTATTCTTAGTTCTTTCTTTTTTAAATAATGTTATATTAGTCTTTAATAAGAAAAATGTTTTGTATAATATTTCATTGGAATATTGAGTAGATTTTTGTATAACTATTACCTTTATATAAACCATAGACCTTATTCCCTCACTACCACCCCTTCAACTGAAGAAGTAAGATCAACTAACTACCTATTTGTATCTAAAACCCAAATCAAGAAAACAAAGCTACACATTAATAACTATTATTCTTATCAAAACCCCAAATCTACGCATTAGATGGAGCATCCTTCTTTTGTACTTGTAAACTACCTTCACCCCATTCAACCAACAAATTAATCAAAACCCCTTCTTCATCAAACCGAGTGAAATCATCAGACCCACCTCTACTTTCCAAAGTCTTACCAACCAAAACATTAGGCACAGTTCCTCTCCCAGTCTTTTCCCTCAAGTAATCCTGTAATTCTCTTCCATGCTCATGTTTATCCAATTCAACAATCTTATACTCGGGAGTAAATTCATAAGTCTTGAGCAACTTCTTGAGCTTTAACGAATATGGACAGAATGTCTTTGAAAATACAATCATGGGCGATAATGATCTAATATTGATCAAATCCAGTTCGGGATCATATTCACCATTTTGTTCATCATTGTCACCATTTTGGGATCCACTAGTTCCGGTACCATCTACTGAGCCAAGTTGATTAGCTTCGGAGATCTTTTTGTTTATTTCTGCTTCTGTCTTGTCATCATTGTTAGAATCGATAATTTGGTTGGATGTGACCACATTATTGGGTTTTTTAAGTTCGACAGGACTATTGATATTCATTCCATATTTTGTTCCTGATTGATCAGATGCTTGGGAATGTACCAAAGATGCGGCACTCTGACCTGTCTTGTGTAAGATAAACACTAACCCAATCACAAGTATCGTAAGAGCAATGATCTTTATTTGTCTAACACCAGCCATATTGATGATTATATATTTCTATGTTTTGAACACCGAATAAAAGAAATAAAAGTTTGAATGTTAATATGAAAGAAGTCCTCGTGGGTAGTCCGTTTGATGACGCAATACTATCGTTTATTGTTTTTAAGGGTGATGATGTGTGTCCTGTCCTATTTGTTTTGGAGTAACTGTTTTTATGTCCTTCGTTTTTCGTGTTTGTAGAAAAACTGCGTTGGTATTTACACACACATACATACGCCCACGCACTGGCATATTCTCTCTCTCTCTCTTTCCGTCCCTCCTCCTAACACAAAATGTGGTACAGTTGCAACTGGTACCACTTCAAGAAAAGCCCCCAAAGCACACCCAATTAGGAAATAACTCCAATCAATCCCAATCACATCATCACCTGTTCATTATAATTATTATACAGTTAATATCTATGTGTAATAGTATACTTGGGTGTTTCAACCAGGTCTTTTTATTTCCGCCAACAATATGCCTGGTAACACGCCTCACACGTCTTTGGTATAACAAACTCGGTTGATTTTTTGTTATTGTTACGCGTCATTCTATCAAACTCTCTCTTCAAAATTATGCAATTTAGACATACTGGATATAACGTCGAATTTAGATACGTGACGAGGTTATACCCATTATTAATCATCCCATCAACTTCTTCACTGGTATAACTTAATTGAAACGTCGAAGTATTGGATGCAAATGTATAATTGTAATTAGTATAATATATCACCACAGGTGGTAAGTATGTCTCATCAAACATCCGTAATGTCTCACTTACCGGTTCCAATGTTTCATAATCTCGTTCTAGGTCACATCCTAAAAAGAGTGGCTGTCCTAGTAACTTCTTATCAATTAACTCCTTTGAGGTTGGCACTTTTGGAAATATCGATTTTATAGTTAAGCTGTTGGGAGTTCGAAAATATGGGACCCTGACTCGTGAATTATTCACTTGGTTATATCGGGCCGCGCTTTGTTGTAAAACCGTTCCATTGGGGAAGTTCCCCATTTCTCCACTCATATCAAAAGCAAGTATAATATCAACTTTCCTTGCTGCTCTGAGAAATGGTTGAAATGGAATGTTCTGACCATCGTCACCACCGTCAACTAAATACAAATCCGAACTTTGCGGAATACTGGAATGATTTCCAAATTGATAGAATGGGTTGGGCGAATAAAGCGCATAATCGGGATGTAGTTGGGGACTTTTGAGTGATCTCCATTCTGAACTTAATCCAAATGATTTCAAAATACTCTCAATTGCCAACGTAGTTTCCAGTTGGAAATTATTCAACAACCGATAGACATAAACAAAAATATGATTGAAAAGCGAACTTGAAGTTCCAGTAATAAAGCTTACATTGTCAAAACCCGAGGTACAATAACTATAATTTTCATTGTCAGTTTTATAAATAGATTCTCCATTCCGCAAATGAGATCCGAGATATTTCATCGGTATAAATGCATTCAAATAAGAATCCCATGATCCAAATTCAAACGGAGTAAATTCAAACACGTGGGAATCCAAACTACTGGTTTCTTGTTGGCTGGGATCTTTTTCAACGGTTCCTATTATTGGAAATGGTTGGTCATGGTTTAGAAATGAATTTAACGATTCTGTCGCTGCCGTTATTGTCACCCCAGGAGTCCTTGCTTGAGATGTAAATATTCTTCTTGCTAATGCCCTTCCCCAATAATCTGTCAAACTTGTGTGGAAACCAGCCCTCTTTTTATCCTTAACTTCAATTAACAATTCCTTATAAAACTTCAAATATTCCTTCAATGCGATTTGCTTGGTTGGCGTAGCTGTAGTTGAATCTGTCGAATTATTAAGCTTCGGCTTTGCAAACAATCCCTTAACCCAAGTATACAACATCGAATTCTCCTCTTCATCTTTTGATTCTTTGATCTCTTCCGCAATTGGAATAGTCAGATTTGATTTCCCAAAACTGAAAAACCGAAGAATATTCCCAAAGAAACTATATTGTGACAGTGACGTATGTCCTTTAACTTCTGTTGAGGTATTATTTTCAATTGTCGGTGTCTCAGTTATATGACGTTGAATATCACCAGGATCAAAATTAGGAACTCCTTGTAACAACAGATCTTGGAAATTCCATCCATTAACACTATCCTTCAATTGATAAATTGGAACGAAATCATTGACAAAATTACTCATCACTAACCATGATCCTCCCGATATACCGCCAATATACGTTGATGCTTGTAATAATCCCCCAATGGCGGAAATTTCGACACTTCGACAATCTAGCCCACATAATATACCGGCACCAGTAAGCATTGATCGATATCCACCTCCCGAAAACGCTAGGGCAATGACAATTGGTTTTGATTTGCTGGCAAAGAAGGATTCAATGTCAAAACTGGGGATTTTGTTTCTGTATAACAATGATTTTATAAATGGGTCGGTTTTGCGGTGGCGATTGTGGATGTACATCTCTTCTTCCTGACACAATGTCTATACATCGTGATTTGGTTAGCATAGAACTTGTTAGCATAGGCTCAAGATGCAATATACATACCTCATTTGCTTGTCTTATTAATGAATGAGAGGGACATAGTACAGAATATGGTGCATAAGATAAGTTCCATGTTCGTGGATCTATCTGTTGACTAAAATTTTTGTACAATAATTTTGATGAGTCCGTGTATGATGAAGTTGAGTATTGGTTTAGCGCGCTGGCGGTGGTGGTATATTGAGATTTCCCTTTACATAATTCAAGTAGTAGTAGTAGGATCCAAAGAACCATGGTGTTCTTGGGCGATGTTGGTTGCAAAAAAATTGTTGCAGTTAGTGCAAACTCGCGATAAATTTAAATGTGTATTCCTCACCACAATAGCGAGAACCAAATTCATGTATCTACAACGGTTACAACAATTTATAAAAATGTTCAGTAAAATTTATTAAACAACAATTAATACTATATAAATGACAAGTTTGTTAGAAATATGATACAAAGATTTCAAAGAATTACTTTCAAGTCTAGCTTAAACTGATTTAGAAATCTTCATCATCAGATGAAACATAAGCATCACCCATTTCCTTCTTCTTCTTCATTCTTTCCTTCTTCTTCTTTCTTAATTCAGCAGAAGATAACTTCTTCTTCTTCTTACCACCGGAAATCTTGTTACCCATAGCATCAAACTTATCTTCTTCATCTTCCTTTTGTTCAATTCTTGGACCAGAACCTTGACCTTGGACCCAGTTGTGACCAGATGGAGTCATTCTACCATCCAAGACAGCCCAGACTTCTTCAGTCAAATCCTTGGTGAATTCAGCAGAGTGGGTAATGATAACAATACCACCTTCGAAAGCCTTCAAGGCCTTGGATAAAGCACCCAAGGAGTCACGATCCAAATAGTTAGTTGGTTCATCCAAAACAATCAAGTGAGGTCTTTGCCAAGTACAAGCAGCAAGAACCAACTTAACCTTTTGACCACCAGATAAACCTCTGATTCTGGAGTGGGAAACTAATTCAGCATCCAAACCCAACATAGAACAGTGTTCTTCGATTTCCTTTCTGGTTAATGGTCTGAATTGACCAGAAGCTAAAGCTTCCTTCATATCAACTTCAGCAACCAACTTGGAGTGAGTTTCCATCAATTCACCTCTTGGCAACCAGGTGTTGTCAACAGACATCATTGGAACCCATCTTTCATTCTTCATACCGACGTTTTCACCCAACATCCAAGAAATTTCATATTCATAAGAGTTCTTGAACTTTCTTCTAGCGTGAATACCAGCAATTCTTCTTGGGGTACCTTCAACCTTGAAGATCTTGTTCATGTTTTGTTCATCGGATTCAGAAATTTGTCTGGAAGCTCTGTCCATGGTTTCTCTATCTTCACCAGTTTGGAATCTCCATTGGATATATTCGGATGGAGTCTTGTCTAAGTGGTTATCAATGTGGGCGAAAGCATGTTGCTTAATGTAAGCAATACGACAGTTTTCGTGAACGTAAACTTCACCAGTGGTTGGTAATAATTCACCAGTTAAGACGTTAATCAAGGTGGACTTACCAGCACCATTTGGACCAATAACAGCAATTCTGGAAGATAAGGAACATTGGAAGTTAATATCTTGAATTTGTGGCTTGGTGGTACCTGGGTATTGGAAAGACATGTTGGAAACCTTAACAATAGCCTTTTGCTTGGTCTTAACACCTTCCAAGAAACCTGGTTCTGGGAATCTGAATTCCAAATCGGAGGCACCCAATTCGTAGTAAGATTGAGCAGATGGACACTTCTTGACGAATTCAGACAAGTTACCCTTGTACTTTCTCAACTTGAAACCTTCGTAGTGGATAATGTATTGACAAACGTTATCTAAGAAACCGGAATCGTGGGAAACAATGATGGAAGTAATACCACAGGTGGTTAAGTAGTTGACTAACCAAGCAACGTTAACGGTATCCAAATGGTTAGTTGGTTCATCCAATAATAAGATATCAGCGTTCTTCAAGACGGCTCTAGCTAAAGCTAACTTCATCTTCCAACCACCAGATAAGGAGGAAATTGGCATCTTGATCATTTCATCGGAGAAACCGAATTCCTTCAACTTAGCTTCGACAATTTCAACAGTTAAACCAACTTCACCATCTTCAATGACGAAATCAACAACAGAAGTGTCAGCTTGGGTAGCATCGATATCGTGTTCAACGTAGACAGTCTTACATTCGTCTTGGGATGGGAAACCTTCAACTTGACCGTTAGCAATAGCTCTCATCAAGGTAGACTTACCAGCACCATTTGGACCACACAAACCATATCTTCTGTTTCTCTTTAATCTGAATTGAGTCTTGTTTAACAAGATCTTGGCACCATAAGCTAAGGAGAACTCACAGTTACACAAGTCTTCACCTTCATCTTCTTCATCTTCAAAAGATGGTGGTTGTGGAATGTTGTCAATGGCTCTCTTTCTGAATTCTTCAATGATATCCTTAGATTCCTTTTCGTGTAAGAAAATAGTGGCGAATGGTAAAAGGTTGTGTAACCAAGCTTCTGGTTGAATTTCTCTTTCATCAATCAAATCACCGGCAATGGCAGCAATATAAGTCTTGGCAACATCGAATCTTTGAGCAATGCTCTTGCCTTCCAATAATTTGTCAAATTCACCCAAGGTAACAGAGATATCACCAGCAGTAGAAACTTCTGGGATCTTGTCATCTTCACCAACAGCACCAACTCTCTTCAAGGTGTTCAAAGCTCTTTGGGTAACTTCTCTAGCTTCTGGATCAGCCATGGTAGCAAAGTTAGCCTTTAAAGCTGGTAATAACTTGTCCAAGAAAGGAGCAACAATTTGTGGGTCTTCAACCAACTTACACATGTTATCAACAATAACAGCAGACTTACGCTTGATAGCGGTATCTCTTTCAGCTAAACCTCTAGATAACAATGGAGCCATGATGGATAAAGTAGCCATGGTAACTTCAGAAACAAAGGTGGTAGCACCTAACAAGTGAACGGTTTCTGGAACTTCAGTTGGCTTAGCAATACATTCAATCAACTTTGGAATAAACTTTTCGATATCCTTGTTGTCAATGGTTTCAGTAGACTTGGTCATGGTGGCGGTAGCAGCATCCTTGACATCCTTCTTGGTATCCCACATAGCTTCAGATAAGACTGGAATTAATTCAGGCATTCTCAAGGCAATTTGGTCCTTAGCGGTGTCAACCAATTGAGAAACAGATCTCAAGATGGCAACCTTTTCAGTCCACTTGTTAGTGTTGATCAAGTTGTCCAACAACTTTGGCAAGATAACCTTGATAGCAGTTGGAGTAATGGCAGCAGAAATGGCCAATAAAGCATCGGAAGCAGCAACTTGGACATCCTTGTTCTTGTCACCAGCCTTGGCAGCAACTTCAGAAACAAGGTCAACAACGTATGGTTCAACAGATGGAGACAAAGCATTTGAGGAAGAAATGTGCTTGTAAGCGTCTAAAGCAGAAATGGTAGTGTTGGCATCCTTAGACTTAATTTGCTTCTTCAAGTCTTCAAAGAATTCAACTGGAACATCGTGTTCAACAATAGAAGAATTCAAGAAGGAAGAAATGTTGGAAGCAGCAGCATCCTTGTCTTCAGCAATTTGCAATTTGCTTAATAACTCGGAAAGAACTTCTGTAGAGTATTTGGATTCACTAGCAGCAGCAGACATTTTTCCAAATGTTGATTTAACGAAGAAAGAAAAGAAGAAGAAGAAGAAGAAGAAGAGAAGAGAAGAAGTACAAGTGAAAAATTTTTTTTAATATGTGGAAAATCTGTTTGTATATAAATAACAAATTTTGAAAAAAAAAAATTCAATTTAATATACAATAGAAAATAAAAAAAAAATTTTTCAGTGTGTTAAAAACATGATGGGATGTCACTATTAACAACAAGACACCAAAAACAAAAAAAAACAAAAAAAGAAATTAAATTAAAAAAAAAAGATTTACTATAAAGAATGTCGCATCTCATCTCAATATTTAAATGAAAGAAAAAAAAATTTCCCAATCAATGCCAAACAATATGTCGTGCGGCTCCAACCGTTTAAATTTTCATTATGACAGTAAAGCAAAATAAAAAAACGGTTACAGTAAATATCATACCAACTCATCTAACTAGCCATTCTCACAATTACAATAGTAGTCTGACGACATTTTAACTACTAACATTACCCGGTATGCCCAACACAATCAGAATAAAAATATTTTTCAAGAATCTTTTATTATCAATCACGCCCTGTCTGCCCTTCCCCTGCCTTCAAGGCAGATAGTTGATGATGATCATTCGTTTCAAGAAATATACGATGACTTGAATAAGGAGAGAGTGTGCATATACCAATGACCCATCAGTATACCTGTAAAAAGAAATTTGTCAGTGAAAAGTTTACTATATTCGTTTTCAATTGATGGGAATTTTATTGTTTTATTGTTTCACGTGGTGAAGGGTAAACGAATCAGATGGTTGCATTATCTAATGTGAAAATCGGTTGTTAATCGCCACATGGCAACAAGAAAGAAAAATAATGAGACAGCGAGAAGGCGATTGTGTAGGCAAAGCAAAAATTGCTGGCAACAAAACGGCTATCAAAACTTTGTTAGTCCCAATTACGTAATCGTGTATCACGTGATATGCACATTTGAGAAATCAAAAGCATGACTCTCTTTATCATACAATATAAGTGTAAAGATTTCACCTTGGTGCTATATGAACAGATGGTGCCATCGAACGATACAAGCTTATGTGTTCTCTTGTTGATAGCATTGAATATTTTCTGATGTGATATAGATTCAAGTATAGAACATTTTTTTTAGGAAATTCTCACTCAAATAATCTCGTTCCACACATTCTTTACAGATTTATCGATAAATTCTATACACAATTCAACTGCAAAGAGTTAGATCCACTCAAAGATTACATGTGCACTGGTCACTGAAGGATCGCATGGTTGCTTGATACTCGTATCGTATTTTTTTTGTTTGATGTGTTGCTCTTTTGTGGTTACATATATGGCTGCAAAAAAAAGCTTTTTGGTCAACTTTTCGCAACCTTATAAACTATCAATTTTACTTTAATCATTTGATTTCTTGAAAGTAATGAATCGGGAGAACCTGTGCCTCAATTAAACAAAGATATGAGACTTATTTTGTTCTAGTTTTATGTTTATTGAAGGTTTTAATCAAAGATACTAAATTATCTGAGGCTTTGCCCAATAATTCTTGCAACTCTTGGCGATTCTCAAAACAAGATTATTACAAATTTGAAATTTGAAATTCTTCGTATACTACTTTCCAATAAGAATAACCCCCAAGAATAAACCTGTGAAATGGATAGAACTTTGCTGACTACGCATGTCAAACCCACTTCATCCGGATCATTGCATCTTTTCAATAGTTTAAATCTGGTAATGAGCCTAGCCGGCAAATAAAAGCTTAACACAGAGGCCCGCCCTCAGAGGAACCCGTTTAACACTCAATGGCAACATTTGGCGTACGAGGGGGGGGGGGGTAGTCTGTTGCGAATGAAATATGCCACTTTGCTTAACTTTAAATTCATTTTATCAAGGTTTTTAAAGTTGGTTATGGGCCCTGACCTGAAAAATGTTGAGACCAAACTGTGGATTCTGATTGATCCATTCTTGGGTATAAGAGAGGTGAGTGCGGAGGTTGACTCTATGAAATATGTTTGTCAGGGTGAGACACTGTTCCTTCAAATCAATCAATCTTAACTTACGATGACGAATGATTTATCATTATCAAAAATCGCACGAATCAAAGAATCAAACACATTTATTCTTGCAGCTACTATTGTCGTTTATCTTGGAAGTTATTGTAACCGAATTCAGAAACAATGCAAGGTGTATATATTTACTCTCCATTAATCCGTACCTTCAAAAAATTGCATATGAATATTGGTGATATCATGAAAAACCAAGAGTTCAATTGCAAGTGCTCAATGGTATTGATTGTGTGCAGAGAACAAGGAAACTGGATGGATTCATTTGTTGTTTCAATTATTCTTCCTTGTTGAAAGCTCAGTGTAAGGTCGTGATATATGGTAATTAGTAAGTATTATACGATATACTGTTAGCTGTGGAAAATATGGACAATCATTTAGGAAAAGGTCTCCCTCTTGTGGGAAAAAACACTCTTCTATAGTCATTGATAAGCATAATGGAATGTCACTGATAAGTAAACTCGGTGTGTCATTGTTAAGTGATCAATCACTATACTTGTGAACATGGATAATCTAAATGAGAATAGAACATACCGTCAACTGAAGGAATAGCCAACTATATATATTAATCTATAGAAGTAGTAAATGCGAGTGAATGTTGTTGAACCATGTTGGTTGTAATGGTGATTAATTAGACAATGTATGCAAATGTGTAAATGGGTATCGTACTTTTAACAAGTAAACTTTCAATTGATTGTGTTTTAGACGATTTATCAAAAAGAAAAAGCTTAAGTGTGGGAGTATGGTGGAAGTTCAACTTGTATGTTTTATATTAGATAGTACTTTTTAGATAACCAGTACTTGCTACTACTTGTACTACTATTACTATTTCTAGTAATTAATTAAGTCTGTTGGTTGGTAGTTCGGTCTCCGCGTCGGGTGTAATGGTAAATAATAATTCGAGTATATAGAGATTATCTATAGAGTACTTGATGTTCGTAATTGCTAGTTACTATGATCTTATGATGATTTATCTCGTGTTAGCTCTAGTTAAGATTCTAGTCCAAGTTAAGATAAAGTTAGTTCAGCTTAGTTGACTTAGTTAATGTTGGTTCAATTAAACTTGCTTAACACATAAGATCCTTTTTTCTCTCCAGCAGGAAATTGGACGACTTATATAATATTAATCCCCGCACGTGGGATCATAAGTTATCTCGTAAATTCCTATTGGCTTGTTATTGTAATTACATAATAATATTCCGCACTACCCAATAAATCCGCACGCCCACTGATCGGTTAAACACCAACAAAGTCAACTGTTGTTGCATTTCCCAATCATATTTAAAACACAAGATGTAAAAATTTCTGATTATTTTTTTTTCAATTTCATTTCTTAATTGCAGGTTAATTATATTATTTATTTTAATAATATTATTTTGTTACTACAGTAAATATTAAATAATAAATAATAAACAGTAAATAATAAATAAGAGAATAAAATAAAATAATAAAATAAAATACAAAAAATAAATAAATGGAAAGATCTTCCCTTTTTTTTTTTTACAACCAAATTTTTATTTTTATTTATTTATTTATTAATTAAAATAAATATAAATATAAATAATTAAATAAATATTTTGCTCACACAGTTTTAAAAAACTTGCAAGTTACAATCAACTACTCAACTACACACACAATTTTACTTCACCATTCCCCTCTCACTCCACTCCACTCACTCACTCGCTCACTCGCTCACCCCCCCCTCAGTGTTACTACAGCAATTGTAAGTCTACTACTTAATACCACAACAACCAATAAACTCGCCACACACCCACCCCAAATAGATACAGTCACACCAGACATACACTCATCACCCCATCCAATGACAAGTGACAAGGAAACAAGATACGACAGACAATTGAGATTATGGGCATCCAGTGGACAAACACGCCTAGAGAACTCACACATATGTCTAATAAATGCTACTCCCACAGGATCAGAAATATTGAAAAACTTGATTCTACCTGGGATTGGTGAGTTCACAATTATCGATGATCGGTTGGTAACATTGAATGATTTATCAAGTAACTTCTTCTTGAAAAGAAAAGATTTAGACACATTCATTGCCAGTTCAGTAGCCACTAATCTCAGTGAATTAAACCTGGAAGTTAAAGGAACACCAATTACACGATCATTTGAAGAAATCTTGGTCAATGAACCAGAACTGTATTGGGAAAAATTCAATGTAGTCATAATTAGTGACTATTTACCAAGTTTACGTAAAATTATTGATATCTTATGGTCGCGCAAAATCCCAATCTTATTGGTGAATACAATTGGATTCTACGGATCATTGAATTTATTAGCTAATGAAATATCGGTGATTGAAACCCATGATCCTTCGAAGTTATTCGATTTAAGAATAGATAAACCTTGGCCTCAATTGCAAGAATTCGCTGATTCATTTGACTTGGATAAATTAGATGATACCCAACATGCCCATGTTCCATATATTGTCATATTCATTAAAGCATTACACAATTGGAAGGAAACTCATAATGGTGAAGCACCCCTGACTTATGTCGACAAAAAATTATTCAAAAACTATATAGAATCCATGGCAAGAAACATTCAATTGGAAACAAATTTCATCGAGGCATCAAACTCTTATCATCGTGCCTGTCAAAAAACCGAAATCCCCAACTCCATAAATGCATTATTCACCCGATTAAACGAACGAGAATTAAATAAAGAAACACCAATCTTTTGGATATACATTGCTGCCCTCAAAAATTTCATAACCAAAAATAATAATCAATTACCATTGGCTGGTAGTTTACCTGATATGGCGCTGGACACCAAGAATTACCTCAAATTACAAACTATATATCGAACGAAGGCGTTGGAAGATCAAGAACAGTTTGCTCAAGAAGTCCAACTCATTTTAGAGTCATTGGGTAGACCCAAAACTGATATCAATAAGGAAGCAATTGCCACATTTTGTAAAAATGTCCAACTTTTATTCGTCACTACGGGATCAAGAAAACTAGTAGATACCCAATTGATTGAAACTTTATTTCAAGATGGTGATTCCGATGAGTACAATACCTTGGCAATTTATTTCGCCATCCTTACTTACAATATCTTTGTGAGTCAATATGGACGCAACCCCCATATTGATGATATCCATGCATTTATTGATATCTTTGGACGTAATTTTTCCAATAGACCCATCCTGACGGGGATATTAAATGCATTCAATGAAATTTTGGTTCATGGAACAAGAAATTATCATAATTTATGTAGTTTAATGGGTGGGGTTGCTAGTCAAGAAGTACTCAAATTAACAACGTCACAGTATATCCCGTTGGATAATTTGTTTGTGTTTGATGGAATAAGACTGAGCAGTGAACGGTATAAAATAGGAGCACTCCGTTAACCAGAGAACGAGTAGCATTACTGCTTATGTGTGTATATATATATATATAGACGATTTTACGTAATTATGTTAGAGATATATTGTATAAAAACCCCATTTTCTATAATCCCTCAAATGAACCTTGTACACTTGCACCACTATTCTTCTTCCTCTTATTATTCCTCACCATATCCTTCCAATCCTCTACCGTCTCTTCATCTTCGGAACTCTCCTCCATAATCTGCTTCTCAATCAACTCTCTCTTCCTCTTCATCTTCTCCCTTCTCTCCTGCTTACTCTCCTTCTTCTCAACTTTACTCGACCACGCCTCGTTCTTCACCTTCAACACCTTTCTCCGCTTCGCATCCTCAATCTTCCTCGACTTCTCCGCCTCCAAATTCTCCACCCGCGCCTTCTCCTGCATCGCATCAGCATAGGCATACTTATCCATATCAATCACCTCTCCCAACCATCCATCCTCAGGCATGTCCTCATTGGCAATATACCTCGACTCGGGCATCTTGGGCAAGCGCAATAACCCATACATCTTAGCCACGCCCAAATAATCCAACGTCGCTAATCGAAAGATCGAACTGGCGACATGTTTCGAATAATACCGAATGAATCCGACGTATGACTTAATCCCAAGATCATGACGCGCCCGATCGGCCAACATATACCGACGTAATTTCTCCATGAAAGTTTCATAATCACGCTGCGCCATATTCGGCAGATCCATCTTGGACATGGATACGCCCTTAACCTCCATGAATCCGATATAGTCTTCCTCTTGGGTATTCTCATTCAACATGACAATCGCCCTTCCGACCTTATTCGCACGTCCGGTACGACCACAACGGTGTAAGAACACATTTGGGTCCGTGGGAGGGTCGATCTGGATGACGAGGTCGACGTCGGGGATATCGATCCCCCGGGCGGCGACGTCGGTGGTCATGAGGATGTATTTGTGGAGATTGATGTCTCCCTCGGAAAAGGACGATAATGTTTTCATTCGAGATTTGGTTGATAATTGTCCGTGAAGCGAGAAGAATTTAAGATTATCGTTGTTGTTGTTGTTGTTGGGGAGGACAATTTTGGTAAAGATTGAGTAGAAGTGTTTGACTGATGTACAAGTTGGAAAGTAGACTATGGCCCGTTTGAATTGATAATTGGATAATAAATGTAATAATGTTGTGATTTTTGTCTTGGGGTCAATCATCATATATGATAATTGTAATGAAGTAGGTGCGGCCGTAGTCTCACCTAGATGATTCTTTGATTTCACACAAACTTTAACTGGATTATTCATCCCCGTTCGGAATATATTCCCACCAGCGGATGAGATTGTCGCCGAAAACAACCCCGTCCGACGTTGTTTGGGCAATCGTTTCAAAATATTAATCACATCCTTCTCAAATGAAAAATCCAACAACTTATCAGCCTCGTCCAAAATGGCAATCTCAACCGATTGAGTCTTGACATATTGTGATCCCATAAAATCCATCATTCTCCCCGGTGTACCAATCAACACCTGGGGTTGGGTCTTCAAAAACGTATCCAAATCATCACGAACACTCCCCTGTGACCCCCCGACTAAAAGTTGCGTCTTGATCGATCTATATTCATCAGGCAAATATCCCACTACTTGATCAAACACCGACTGGATCTGACTAGCTAACTCCCTAGTGGGGGATAGGATAATCGCAAGCATATGACCCCGTTTCACGGGCTCGACATTCCCATCTTCGTCCTTGGTATATATTCTTTCGGAAACTTTTTGGAGCACGGGGATGACAAAGGCAAGGGTTTTCCCTGATCCAGTAACTGCTTCGACAACAACATCTTTATTACCAGAAAGTAAGGGAATGGTGGATGCTTGGACAGGGGTCATAGTTGGGAATCCAAGGGAGGATATGGCGTTTTTGATCCATGGGTGGAGGTCGTATCGTATGTTTTCCCATGAAAGGGATTCTGTCTTGGGCTTCATTGTTGGTTGCTTGGTGTTTGGTTGATGGGAAAGCATAAAGGAGGTTCCGATGATCTGCTTGAATATTTTTTTTTAGTTTGGCACCTCGCGATGAGTGAGTGAGGGCACTGCTGAAAAATTTACTATAGACAGATATGGCACTCTGGAGAGATCTCCACACTTAGTCCCCAGTCTATGTTTAAACGACTCTCGTCACTATCGTGGATCATGGTAAAGAGATCACTTTCAACAACAACTGCTCCACCTAAAATGTCACCACCTATAGATTATTCAACCTGGACCAAGGACCAACTCATTGCCAAAATAGCCCAACTTGAATCACCCATAGTAGCTTCAGAAGACGCACAAACATCAACACCTCCACCCATCAAGAAACAGAAAAAGAAGGAATTCGATTGGACGAAACAAAACTCACGATTCGTCGCCATCAGATTCGCCTATTTGGGTTGGAACTACAATGGACTCGCATTACAATTTGAACCTACGCCCTTACCCACAGTTGAACAAGTTATCCTTGAATCCCTAGCCAAGGCTAAATTAATCAAAGAGGCAAGTTTAGAATGTTGTAAATTTTCCCGATGTGGACGTACTGATAAGGGTGTTAGTGCCATGAACCAAGTGATTTCACTAAACCTTCGATCAAGCTTATTACCTGAACAACAACAGGATCCAGCTAATGATGATAAAGAAGTTAATTATATGAGGATTTTGAATTCGTTATTGCCACCCGATATACGAGTCACGGCGATTTGTTTACGACCACCCGAGAATTTCGATGCTAGATTCAGTTGTAAATATCGTCATTATCGATATATGTTCAAACAACAACTGCTTGATATTGAAGTCATGGATCAAGCAGCTCGATTATATGAAGGAGTTCATGATTTTAGAAATTTCTGTAAGATTGATGGATCAAAGCAAATCACCAATTATCAACGACAAATCCATCATGCAAGAATAATCCATCTTAAAGACGATTTATATTGCTTTGATTTAAAAGGTTCGGCATTTCTTTGGCATCAAGTTAGATGTATGATCGCCATGCTTTTCTTGGTCGGGCAACGATTGGAATCACCTCAGATCATTAGCGATTTAATGGATGTTGACAAATTCCCGAGGAAACCAATGTATGAAATGGCCAATGAAATCCCATTGGTGTTGTACGATTGTTCATATGATGAGATGGAATGGAAGTTGTTTAAGGATACTGGAGATACATTCAAAATGTTTAATCAGTTTCAAGGATTGGCATATGAGGCGCATATCAAGAGTGAAATGGTGGGGATAATGGAACAGACAGTCATGGATGGTATAACTACTCCACCGGCAACAATTAATGGAGGCAGAATGATTGTTGGTGATGGTTCAGGTAGGAACTTTGCGACTTATGTCCCATTGGCAAAGAGACAACTTAATGAGAGCTTTGAGGTGATTAATGCTAGATACAAGGAAAAGAAAAAGACCAAGGCTATTGAAAGGGCAAAATCGGAAACTGTTGACCTGACTCAATGAGTGTATCTGTATACTGTATACATATTGTATTTATATTAATTAGATATCCAAGATGGTTCCCAAAATTGGTATTCACCTCTGGGAGCTTGAGTATCAACCCATAAAAACCCATTCATAATCATTTCATCTATAACTGTCTTACATCGTACTTTATCCCAACCATAATTATCCCGAAGTAATCTATATGTAACATAACCTCCCATAAACCCACATAATTCATAAATCTTCTTTTGATCATTGGATAAACTATCCCCAATTGCCGAAGTATACTTTAACCATTTCTTATCATTAATCGTCAACATCTCATACCCATTCCCCAACGTATTCAACATCGATACCGACTGCTCTATATCGCCTTCAGTCACCTCAATTGAAACATTATGAGTATCCTTCAAAATCGACACTAGCTCTTTCATCGATATAAGCCCCCCATTTAAGTCTCGTGTCAGTTGACAAATCTCAACAATCCGAACCGCAAGTCCCACCAGGAAATTATCCTTGGGTTTAGTTTGGTTTCGTTTAGATGTATATAACAACAATTCCAAAGGATCGATACCAATCAGTTGGGATATTTGGGTGAACTTATTCCGGAATTCTCCATTCAGTTTGATTTCATCACCATGGTCATTGGCAAAATTGATTACTGCTGATTGGAATACCGAGAGTTGAGTAGATAGTTGGTCACGATGACGTTCGTGTAGTGATCGTCCTAGTTGTGTGTATGCATCTCTATCTTCTCGACGATTCATTGTGTGTGTTGAGATTGGGGGAGTATTATATAATATAGGTTGTTGGCGGGTAGACTTTTTTGGTTACAGGAAATGATGGTCGCACGATATTGTATTGTGTGTCGGTGGTTCGTTATGGTGATGGTGGGAGGCCACTGATGGTGCTGGTGGTGGTGGGTGGTGTAAGTAGCCGGGGCTACCAGTAGCACCAGAAAAAAAGAGTTTTACCCCCACCTGTACTTCCTGCCCCCCAACTCTTTACCTCCAACCCCCGCCCCCACTGTCAAAGCTAACCACCAATTTCTCCCCGTCATTACCTATCAATGGCCTAAGAATCTACATACACTGGACCCAACATTGGCGGTTATAGTTTATAAGAATAATAGTTATAGTTTCACTTGTTGTTTGGTTTTCCCCACTATAAATGAACACATGATAAATGTAATATTTATCACAGGATTCCTTACCATTAATTTATGACATAAGCCACAGTTTTAAATAGTAGACTGTACATACAAGGATTAACCAACACCTTCGTCTTATTGTTTACCTTTGGTTAAATCCATACAATAGAATCTCCTCGGGTTTATTCCTGTTAACTGTTTGAAAGTTTCAGTTCAGTTAAATGAGTAGAACGGAAAAACCCAAAATATTCCTTATTTTTTTTTAGTTTATTTTGATTATTTTTTTTTCACATTTCCATGCAGCGGAGAAATTATGTTACTCGCAATACCCGCTAATATTTATAAATACACCACCATTAGTCTTGGAATTTACACTAGTAACGCCAAATAGCCCTCAACTCTACCTTTCTATCATCACTCAATACAGTCTACTCGCTTTGACATGACCACAGAACCAAACTCCAAATACACCCCTGAGCCGCCTCGGGAAATCAAAGTCACCATTGGCAAGGGGGTTTCCGCTACATTAGCAATTCCGCACGCATACGACATTGAAAACCCATTCCAAGCAGGACTCTATCCCGCTACTCATAAAGCCGCATTGATATTACACGGCCAGGGAGGACATAGAAACTACTGTTATCAGAAACTAATTGCTCATCGATTAGCAGCGGAATTGGGCATCTTTTCCCTTCGTATTGATTTCCGTGGATGTGGTGATTCTGCCGATAATGAAGATGATACTCAAGGCCGAGTATTACGTCAAGATGTCGACGATATTCAAGCTTGTGCTGAGTTTTTAATGAATGGAGAACTTAACACTCTTGGAATTGATTTAACCTTGTCAACAATTATTGCTCATTCTCGTGGTGCAGTCGCCATGTTCCTTTGGGCCCAAAAGCAAGATGAATTGGTTAAACAAGGAAACCCCCATGCTATTATTGTACCCAATTTGGTTAATTGCGCGTCGAGATTTAGTCTGGCTACAGTTTTGAATCGATATGGGTCGTTGAGAAATCATGACTATATCCCCCTCCATATGTATAGACATGGGAAATATCAAACGATTCAAGTTTCAACCAAGGAAATATTGGCACTTGCAGAACCAAACCTTAACGACTTATGGAAATTATCTCGTGATTGGTCAGTGTTGAGTATTTATGGATCCGATGATCATATTATCCCCAGATATGATTGCGCTAATTTTGCCAATGTTTTAAATCGAGGCAGACATTCACATACTTTGAAAGTTATCCCCGATGCTGATCACAATTTTTATGGTATTCATGAAATCAATAGTGAAGATGATGCCGAAACTTATAATCCTCAGAATTTACCCTTAAAGGGAGGCAAAGTCAATTTCAATGTCGTGGTTACCGATTATATAATAGAATATTTGCAACCAGATAACGAATTACAACGATTCTTAAGTATGAGTAACGTTATTGGGAAAGTTCCTCGTTGGAAAGACGTTGAAGGTGTCAATAACTTCCGAGACATTGGTGGATGGAGAATCCATAATCCAACTTTTAAATTGCAAACCTTATGTGATGGCACCACTGATATTAACTATTACGTCAAACCCCATTTAGCATTCAGATGTGCCAATATTGCCGGATTGACTGAAAATGGATTAACCACATTGAAAAATTTAGGAATCAAGGCGATTTTTGATTTACGATCCGACGGAGAAGTGGAAAAGGATGGATATCCCCAAGGATTAGAACCTTATGATATCAAAAGAATCCACTGTCCTGTATTCACCAAGGATGATTATTCTCCTCATGCAATCGCGGTACGATATTCCAATTTGATGACATCATGGTCGACATATGTTCATGTCTATCAAGATATGTTGGAACTTGGTACTAATGCGTATAAGCGAGTATTTGAATATATCAGGGATGAGAACCAACCATTTATTTTCCATTGTACTGCGGGCAAAGATCGGACTGGAGTATTGGGAATGTTGATTTTGTTATTGGCGGGGATTGATAAGGATATAATTGCCAAAGAGTATGAATTGACTACGGTGGGGTTGATCCCTGATCATCCTGTACTTAAGGGGAAATTCCAAGAGACGATCAAGAAATTACGGGAAAAGTTTGGTGAGGATAATGATATTGAAGCGGCAATTTCCCAGGGAAGACAAGGATGGAAGCTTGAAGAGCATGGGTTTGAAAATTTGATCAGCTCCAGGTATGAGGCCATGTTGGAGACTATTAATGTATTCCATGGGAAATATGGTAATATTGTCAATTATATGAAGAATAAATTGGGATTCTCACAAGAAGATATCATCAAGATTTATGAACATTTAGTAGTGGTTGATCCTCATAATAATGGATTTGAAAATAGTCTTCAAGTTAATTGGGACCATAGAAACCTGGGTAGAGCAAAATTTTAAAATCTTATCGTCTATTATACTTTATAGTAGTCCTCTCTTAAAAATATACATAATACATACAGTCAATCTACATAATCGGCAATGGCCGTTGTTTAAATATCAACTTCTTCCGAACAACATCCACAATCTTAATCCTCTCCCTCTGATCCTCCACCCCCTCATCCTCATCTACCGCCATATCATCCTCCCCCTTTATCGGCACCCGTAACACCGCCAATGGTTTATCCAACCCCACAATCGACCCAATCAACCGCTGGGACTTCCCGATGAATAGCGTCTCCTTCTTCTCATCGCGCTCATCAAACTCCAACCGACCAAACTTAACAGCATGGTAGATTTCATCTACACTTATGAAATTATCGATATATTCCCGAGTCTCATCATCATCGATTGGGATATTAATGGTTGGTTTTTCTGTGGGGAGGTTGAGTTCACCTTGGATTTCAACCATGACTAGTCCTTGTGGTGTTGATATTATTTCATCGTGGGGGAATTGTTGTTTGGTTGGATAGTCTTGGTTATTTAGGATATGTGATGCTGAAGAACAATCGATTGGCGTGGTTGGCATGATGGTGTGTTGGTGGTGGTGGATGTAGTTGATGATTGTTAGTTGGTGGTTGAAAAAAATAATTGTAGACGCGTTGTCGCGAAACTTTCCGAGGATCAAAATGGTTTGCCCTTAGTATACAACAAAGTAAGAATGTTACTTCTGAATAGGACTCTGACACATTGGAGAGAGGGTTATCGTGTATCCTTTGCAAAGAGCAATTAATGATTTACGAACTGGTTGAGATAAATCAAATTCTTGACACGGTTTTTATGTATATTCACCATTATCAGGTACTCATGCAACCAAGCAATGCGTTTGTTAAGGATGTCACATTGCGGGTACAATGAACTCGGAGTTATTACCTATTTTGATTACTTTCCATGTCGTGTTAGAACAGTTACTCTGCAGTTTGGACAAATATGATTCTCACGCACCTGACGAGTACTTAATCTGAGCACCCCCAGTTTCCAACCAATGCCCTTAATTCGATCTATTTTTACTTGTTGCAACATTCAACTCTTACATATTGCCATTTCAACGTACCGTGGATGGGTATCCTTGAATAACTTTCACTCTCTAATCGGGGGATACTCCTCACAACTCAAATCAAGTCACGTGATCAGATCATCGCTTGGGAAATTTAATTTTTTTTTTAATTAGGCACCATCACTCTCTATCAATAGCCATACAACTAAACCATATCATCTTCAACCCCAAACCCATAATATACCAATCATTTAACAAATGTCTAGACCTGAAGAACTCGCACCACCAGAGGTGTTCTACAACGACACCGAATCTTTTAAATACACATCCTCAACCCGTGTCCAACACATCCAGGCCAAGATGACATTACGAGCCCTTGAACTTCTCAATCTCGACCAAGACCAGCCTCATTACATATTAGATCTCGGGTGTGGGTCTGGTCTTTCCGGGGAGATTTTAACTGAAGAAGGATATAATTGGGTCGGGATGGATATTTCCCCAAGCATGTTAGCCACGGGGTTAGATCGCGATGTTGAAGGGGATTTATTTCTTGCTGATTTAGGTAATGGAATTCCATTCCGGGCGGGGACGTTCGATGCTGCGATTTCGATTTCGGCGATTCAATGGTTGTGTAATGCCGATAGTGCCGGTGTTGATCCCAAGAAGAGACTATTGACGTTTTTCAATACGCTTTATGCGTCGCTTAAGAGGGGGGGGAAGTTTGTGGCTCAGTTTTATCCCATGAATGATTCCCAGACCGAGTCGATTATGGGAGCGGCCAAAGTGGCTGGGTTTGGGGGTGGGTTGGTTATAGATGACCCTGAGTCGAAGAGACATAAGAAGTATTATTTGGTGTTGACGGCGGGGATGGCTGATAGACAGATTAATTTGACCGGGGCGGAAATGGAGGCGCCACAGCAGGCAAAGAGTATGAGTAAGAAGATGAGAAAGAAGTTGGAGAGTAAGAAGGATTTCATTAATAGAAAGAAGGAGACTATGAGAAGAAGAGGGAGGAAAGTTGCGGAAGATTCCAAATTTACTGGGAGAAAGAGACGTCCTCGTTTCTAATCAAGGAGGTGGTTGTTGTTTGTCATGTGTGTTTGTTCATTTCATATTTTTGTATATTATTGATTACAGTGTATGTATATTATTAGTTGAGTATTCTAGTAGAGGCATTTTATTAATTTTGCTATTCGTTGGCTGGTAGATACATGGTTGGCTTTTACTCTCTTTACAAGTGTAGCACTGTCATCAGAGGTCATTCTTACTTGATTTAAATATGAATAACGTATGGTACTTTAAACATGGTGAAGTACTTGCAACCTTACACCA
>JAKUCC010000096.1:0-27409 GCA_030563365.1 Hemisphaericaspora xylanilytica | reverse complement strand
TTTCACCGTCTACTGGATACTTGACACTGTTCGTGCCACCAATTTTGGGTGTGTTTAGTCGAATGTGACCAATACTTTGTGTATTAAGTAAATAAAACATAAATGGAAATGACTTTATGCTTAGTACAAAGCAACACCGACGGCAGCGAAGGCAGCAACAACAGAAGCAAACTTAGCAACGTTGGATTGAGCACCGTTCTTCTTGGTGTCGTCATCAGTGGAGTTGGAAGAGTCAGTTTCAGCGGAGTCAGTTTCTTCAGATTGATCGACATTGCTGTTCTTCTTAGAAGAAGAAGAAGTGGTGGTGACCCTGTCTTCACATTGGAACTTGTCACCCTTAACGTCACCGTTAGAGTTCAACTTGTTGAATGCCTTACAAGATAAATCACCATCAGTCTTTAAGACGAAACCACCAGCAACTCTCTTTAAGGATTCGAAAGCACCCTTGTCAAAAGAACCAGACATGTTAACGGAACCACCAACGGTTTCTAATTCTGGGAAACCATCAAAGGAGGATAAATCGTCATTGTCGGTAATTTGTAAAGCACCACCAATCTTGGTTAACTTAGGGAAGTTAATTTCTTCCAAGTCATCGTTGTCATTAATGACCAAGGACTTACCAACAGTTTCTAATTTCTTGAATTCAATCTTGTCAACAGAAGAACTGGAGATGGCAAGAGTACCGTTAGCCACAGTCAAGTTGGCGGCCTTAATGGAGTTGACGGATTGGAAAATGACGTTGTTGGCACCCTTTAATGAGTTCAAGATAACATCGACCTTTTCGGCATTGTAAGAAATGTCAAGAGTGTCGGTAACTTCAATCAAACCAGAATCAATAGTTTCAATTTGGTCATTGTTGTTAACATTGAAGGTCTTTAATTTGAAAACGTTAATACCAGTCAAGGAGTTCAACCCAGTGTCAGAAATAATAACGGATTCGGCGGAAGTAATACCAGAAGTTAAACCAGCGGTTTCTAAGGCTGGTAAAGCGTTGAAGTTCAAGGTACCAACGGTGGTTAATTGAGCCAAGTTCAAGTTACTCAAGATGGTATTGGCGTTAAGTTCTAACTTACCGGAAACCAATTGCAAGGTTGGAGCATTAACAATGGCTGCCTTGGTAGCATTCTTGATGGATAAATCACCGTAGACTGCTTCCAAACCAGTTAAATCAACTGCACCAAAGGCATCACCGTAGATGGTGATGTCACCAACGGCGGTTGGACATGCAGCAACTTCCGCAACATCTTGAGAAGCAGTTGCAGTGAATTTGGAGAAAGAACAAGCCTTGGTGACATGTGGAGTGGCAGTAGTTAAAGTGGAGTCTAAAATGATATTAGTTAGTAAAGAAAAATTTCTGAGTACACTATGTGTTATTCCATGAAATCAAATCACAAATCACAGGACATTAATCTTCGGTGTTTTAGTTTTGTCTTTTCTTTTTCTCGGGTATTTCCCGTCAACAACCGTTTTCTTCCTTATTCAGCCAGAAGAAGAAAAAAAATAAAGTTCTCGAAGGGAAACTACCACAACAAAACCGACGGACCAGAAGAAAAAAAATAATAATAATATTTGTGTCTCAGTTTTCGCCAGTGGCATGTGTTTGAAGGATCCCCAAAAATACACTTGCCACACATTTCGATGTTGCTCACTAACAACTCAAAAAACTCTTTTGCTGTTCCTGTTTAGGGTTTTCTCGTTGACTGTTTCTTATTTGAACATCTTGGTACTAACCAAGCAGGCATTTGTTATGGCGAGTGAAGTATTCTATTTATGGATAAACGATCTTCATTCGAATAGGTGCCCCCCCCCACCCATCAAATCCGATGGTTTAAAATAGATCAAGATTTCTGAATGGAAAAAAAGTCAAATCACGCCATTTATTGACACCCTTCTATATTGATTTCAAGTTATATCATAGTGGTCAATACAAGGTACGTCGTAGTCTGGAGTAATATTGCTGTTCTTAAGTATTTATCTAATGGATCGTTGTTGTGTTCTATGATACTCTCTGTTGTTGTTTGAAACGAATACTGGATATCCGGTGTCTGTGGGTCGGAGTGTGAATTTTGTTCATGGAATGTATGTGGATATATACATACTGTTTTCCTGCTTAGAATCCTTTGCAGTTGCTAAAACAGCAAGAGCAGAAATAGCGAATACCTTCTTGAATTGCATTTCTAATAACGATCGAATAAGGTAAAGAGAACGATGAAGAGAAGAAGAAAAGAAGGGAAAAGAAAAATTTATAACAAGAAAAAAAAAACAGACAGACAGACAGAAAGGGAACACACCAACCACACACAACACACAACTTACAACACACACAACTCACAACACCCTCACTCACTCACAACAGAAGGTCAGATTTCACCAAACAAAAAAAAATAATAATAATAATAATAATGCAGAAAAAGAAATTAAACTAAATTACATCAAAGCAAAAGTGGCAGTAGATAGAAAACAGCAAGTGTGTATGATATAATGCAAGGCTTGAATGAATCAAACAAAGAAGGAACTACTTCAACCCAGACTGAATTTAGTTGTTTGTTGTGGTTTTCCTCTATTCCAAGTGAAATTTTTTTATTTTTTTTTATTATTTTTCATATTTCACTTTCACGCACCCTTTGTGATTCAAAATTAGGAGTTAAAAAATAATACTTGAAAAAAAAAAACTAAAACAATAAAACTTTTTCCCAAATCTATTAATAATCCACAACAACACACAATATTTTCTAAATCATACATCCAAACATCAATACCTATTTTAATTTGGTCTTTTTTTTTCAGCTAAATCAACGAAATGAACAATATTGAGTGAATATTTTTTAGTTGTCAAAAAAGAAAAAAAAAGAAAACATAGGAGCCAGCAATCCTCAGTCTTCTTTCTTCCACCACCTTTCACCCATAGAACCGCCCATGGTTCCCCCTTGTTGGGAAAGAATCCCCTAATCAATATTCCCCCCCCCATCAATATGGAAGTTGCGGAAATCACTAACTTTTGAAAGGCGATTTTATTACAGTTCAAGGGTGTTAATTGCTTCCTGTTTCCAGGTTAACTCTGTCCAACACCTACACATAGTCTACACGACAATACAAAAACAAGTTTACCACTAACATGATAAAACCGTTCGCTTTGAATGCGTGCACGCTTTTAATACAATGAGGAGATCTTCTATGTAGGAGAGTTTTCGTGTGTTTATTGAGGGTAGCTTAACGCACCTCATCATCAAACACCGTCAATGTGCAGGAAAATCCCATCTCGTTTCTGGGGGCGGGAGGGGGGTTGACCTATCTGAGACACCTCTTAAGGTCAGTTCCACTTCTCCCGGTTTATTTTCGTGTTGGTATTCTGACGCATCTAAGATCTAAAACTGCGGTAATTAATCATGGTTTATCCGTCAAAATGTAGATATTTTTTTTGCCCTCTATTGTTTCAGGAATTACACCCTTATTGTCAGCTTCCATGACAACCCTCCCATACCAAAACAACAGCAATCCTGCAAGACACGAAAAACCAGCAATGACAACACGGTCAATAGGTAAACATGTACAACATTAGACGGTGATTGTTACAGTCAAATTCTCTTTTTGTTTTGGTTTTCATTTTGGTTGTAAAAACTTGATTGCACCACTCCAAATTTCTCATTGGGATTTTGCATCAACACGTAAAATTATTACTTCCATACTAAATTAATTGTCCTGGTTCCAAGGTAGTTGGATATGTAAAATAGCAGTGTTTTACAACCCCGTTGTCCTAGAATATCATGCTTCTATCTACACGATCATACTCTGAGTAACCAAACTGCACATATCTTAACCAAATTGAATATATACCAATCCCAATTGCCACCAAAGACGGAAAAAAAATATCAATCTTGACATGTTTTCGTTTATTTAGTTTGGGGGGTTTATAATCAACCCAATTACGCGTATTCTTTTATTTGTAATTATTAAACGAAAACCAAAATAAACCCGTCAACCACAACCACCACAAAACCGAGGAATTAGTCCAACTATGATATAAGCGAAAATCAAATAAAACACTCGTTGTCGAGTAAATCGTATATTCTATCTCTTTTCACTTAATTCCGATCATCGTCTGGCTAGAAATGATAAGCCCATTGTTTTGGTAATGTGACAACAGTATGCTCTCGATGAAACTAGTCAACCCTAATTCCTTTTTTTTCCGACGACAGCTCCGGTGGTTTCCTTTCTATGGAACATCACCAAATGCGCTTTCATGATGGTTGCGCTTGCTGGCTTTTCTGGCAGGTGATTTAGGGAACCTCGTCGGATTCATAAAATGGTGCAAAAATTCCGTGATCCGATATCCGATGGTTTCAAAATAAATGGAGTTTACCAAGCGCTTCCAGAAAAGGAGATCCAACAAACGGGGATTTTATTTATGACACAATGACATCAATATCTAACGAATTTGACTACTTGAGGGATACTACCCATTATATACTCGTTTTAAATATACTGGCGATACTCAAGTTCGTTATCGAATCTCATCTCGCGTTTAACCCCGGTAATTATAGAGATCACTTTTCAAGGGCGGGAAACAAACTATGCCTAGCCTCCATTCTTTTTCATCCAAAACTTACCATCCTCGTAGACATAAAGCTAAGCTTCTAACCCCTTGACAGTTTTTAGTTTCGGAGATAAGCATTTCATGGGGCAATGTCAAACATTCTTCGGGATATTATTTCCGAAACATGGCTGCAAAAAAAGATCGTGAAATTTGGTTCCTTATATGGCGGGATTCAATCTAACCCATGTGGAATATCTATGTCAACAAAAACCTAAGAATCCCAAAAAGAAGAAAATCATGTGGCCCTGTAAGGAGTTACTCCGAAAAGGAACATGTACCAAAGTAAGAATGATGAGTAAAATGAAATATCATCGTAAACACCTAGACCAATGCATTGGTAAGCAGTTGCTGCACTATTCATAATGACCAAAACTTTTGAGCGTCGACGCAAACCATGCATAGTTTTAAGCCATTTTGTATCAAAAGAAAAGTAAACTTTGATTCTTGCTCTAGAGTAACATAATTCGGCATGGAATGAATGCGTACATTTATGCAGACCCACTATTCCCAATTCATACGATATCCAAGAATCGATCATTAATTTGCAAGTTGTCGTGTTATTTCCACATTAACACCATTGCTTATCATCGATTTTGAGCGATCCTTCTGACAATTCAACACATCCCGAAGGGATCAGCGGAAGCAACCCAGTATTCCTTACGCAAAACTTCCTGCTACGATGGTCTTCATTTCGGCAAGTAAGCCAATTTTCGAAGATTATTCATCAAATGTTGCAAAATAATACCAATCAATACCCCAACATAGGATTGGAATAGTTTTGCTACTATACAAAAATGCTGGATCTGCCTGTTGAAGCAGATTTACAAAGACTCGAAATCCTCTTCTTTGACGTGATGGTTGCCTTTTTCCAAACCTATATATACTTAGGTGGTTATTGTACATTTTGCTGTGATTTTTTCGTACGTATTCCTGGTACTAACAATAGGAGATCAGTCAATCTCTTATTAAGTCTGTATAGTGAAATTTTGTTGGTGGAACTCAATTAATAAAACTGGTGACTCTATTGTGGGAGTATATCAATATAAAGCTCAGAATGACATTACTTATTGTATAAGAACCAACAGGATTTATTCTTACTCCCGCCTAGCTGCATTCAAATTCTGTGTTTCTTTCACCTTGAACATTGGATTGGCTTATCATTGCTTTGAATAATGTTGTATATCTGTTAGCTATACTTCTGAAGAATAGGCAATAAGCATACACGTACAATGGGTGAGGGGAAATTATCGAGTTATAGGGTTGGTTATGCCTATTCACGTTCCTGTTGATGTTTCACGATATTGACTTGCTGATATTCTGTAACATTGTGGCGTAGCGAATGTTTAAGTTGAGATACGGGGTGTAGGTGTCACATCACTTGGTTACAACAATTTCGCAACCAGATCTTCTTCCAAAATTAGCATACTTGACAGCAAATACTTCCTTCTAAATGGTAGCAATTTTCGTTGAATATCATATTCCGGTCATAAAGCAATGGTTCTTTCTATTTGAAATGTCGCCACCATGACCAAATCAACCCCCGGCAAAACTTACAAATTCCCATGCATTTTTTTTTAAAAAAATTAAAAGGGAGGAATGGCTTCATGAGTTAGATCGGATATGCCTGAAACTGAGAAACCTTATCACGACACACATGACCGTACTTACAACAACAATAAGTTTTTTCATTTATTTATTTTTAGTTTTAGTTTTCCTTGCTGTCACGTCTAAAATTGCAGCAATAGTTGGTTAATATGTCAAAATTTTTAAACCATCATAGTCCCAGAAGATGAAACTGACAGGGGATAGTCAGATAGTGAAATTGCAGATGCATAAGATAAGCGCTGTTGATAAAAAAAAACCTTAAGAAACAATACAAAATCAATCGTCCCCACCGGGGAGTGCAAAACCATTAACTTGTACAAACAAACTCCAATCGCAGTTTCCTGTTTCGAAAAATCACCGCCAAAAAAAGCCCGCTTTAACTGCCCCTCATTGTTGAATATGCAGTATGCATTGGGGGGGGCTTTTTACTGATAGGTTGGAGCAAACAGTTTCTGGAAATAGTTAAATTATCCGATACTATTTCCTGACTAGTGAGTGCTTTTTATTTTTGATTTTTATTTTTATTTTGCCTAAAAGTCTAGAAGAGATGGATTTTACATTTGGACTCTTTCAGTGGTTTGTCCCCCTTCTTATCCCAACCTCGTTTCTCCTTATCTTATTGTTATAATCAAACAGGATTGTAACCTTTTTTTTTTTTACATGGAGATGATTCAAATGAGAACAATGGTGAGATACATATGCACTGTTTTAAACCCAAAAGCAAAAAAAAAATTTTTCAGAGGGTGCGATGATCTTCCCTACACATGATTGAGTGGGTCTTATACGTAAGGAAAGCAAACGAAATCAAATGGGGTTTTTGATGGGGCTGTTTAAGGGTCCAAAGTTACCTAAACATCGATGAAATTCTTTTTGCAGAGAAACGTCATTTGGTAAAACCCACACGTCATTCATTATCTAAATATTTCAAAAATTTACGTATATTTTCTAAGTTTAAATAAACCATTTGTTTAATTTACGGAAGATGAAAATAAAACAAAAAAAAAACCAAAAAAAAAAAAATCTCTGTGGTCAATTGTGTCATGTAAGGGCACAGATACAATTGCAGTGTCACCCCCAGTAAACAATTGCTCCTCTTTTCTTTGATCTCTCGGCATTTGCAAAGTGTCATATGAGGAGTAGAGAACTTCTCTTAACCAACAAGGGGTTTCGGTCTTGGCCGATACCGCCTTCCCACTATCTACCAGTCATTGTCTTGCTTATTGTTCTAGTTGCTAATACAAGCCGGGTCGGGAGTCTGTGGGTGAATTTTGGCCAGCTATCAATGGTTGACCGCCTTTGTTTTGCAGAAATGCGGTATCAATTACAAATTGTGAAATTAGTACTGACCACCACTATTTGCATGATACATAACTCCTCTGAAGTCATGTGACTCTAGAGTTTCTTTCTTGAGGGTTCCCAACATTTCTTGGTATGCGTATCCGGATTCCTTATTTTTGATTATATGTCATTGTTGATTGGGGATAGATTGTGGATTTAGATGAACAAAGACCAATTGCGTAAAGTGGTTGCTTGATAAAAAATAATATTTTTATCTGGATTGTTTTTTTATATTGTGTCTTGCATAAAAAATAACTTATCGGCTTTTGTTTCTCTAAATATTTTTTTTCTTCTCTTTAGGTGTACCATTTTTTTTTTTTTTTTTCACTTACACCTTTTTTTTCTCTACTTCTTCTTCTTCTTCTCTCTGTTTGGAATCTCATTTATAGAGGTGAATGTTCTGTAGTTTTTTTTCTGAGCCCGGGAAAAGAGTCTGATAATCAAGACTAATTAGTAATCAGTTGGCTTTGGATATTTAACCACAGTAGTCTCAATTGACGTATGTATGAACAGGTATTTGGGTGGTAGAGTGAAGTGTGAGTATTGTCAGAATGAGGAAATATGAGTAGGAATTGAGAAGGACACAAAATAAACAAGAGAGATAACCCACAATGTAAATATCAACTGCGAAAATTCGCATGAATATCATCACATCGCTAATTGCATGACATTAGAACGCCATTGGTGATGGGGGCGGAATATTACGATTATTCCCGTCGATTTATCTCCCCTCGCCATAGAATGGATGATTATCAAGTTGATTGCTAAGTTTCCCCCCATCCAAGAAAAAGTTTAAGTTTGAATTTGGCAGTGGCAGAATTGATGTTGAAGTCGTAAGCGCTTCCATATGCATTATCGATTCTTTTTAATTTTTAATTCAATTTAATATTTATGATTATTATTTTATTATTTTTTTATTTTTGGTATTTTATTATTTTTGGTGTGGGAATTTATTTTTTTGGGAATTTTTTTTATTTATTTTTATTTTATTTTATTTATTTTTTTATTTTTATTTTTGTTAATGGAAAAAAAAAAGCGTAATTGTTCTTGTTCACATATAACAATTGCAAACCATCTGCCAAAAGGGACACCGACATTTTATACTCAATCAAGATTTTTACCATCATCGCAAACCAAACACCCACTCAAAAAATTTTCATTCCTTCATCGGATTGGTAGTAACTAACAGAATACCATTTAGCAAAGGCTTCGTGTTCTTATCAGGCGCCTAAACCACAGACAGGCACTTACAAACACAAAACGTAATTATTATAGATACAATTTTTCACGTCAGGGTGTTTTAACAATTTTTTTTTTTTTTTCATTGGGTTTACGTTACCAAACCAAACAATACGACAGCTGTATTTGATCATTGATTAAGATCATGGAAGGAGGAAACATCCAGAAACCGAAGCCATTGAAGGTATATGGACGGTCCCACTATGCTTGTACTAGATGTAAAATATCCAAAATAAAATGTTCAGGTGAAAAACCGGCGTGTGCCAATTGCAAAAGTGTCAACAAAGGTGATCAATGCGTGTATCCGGCCAAAGATCGGAAAATCGTCATCATGGAGTCCGATTTAAACAAATTACATGAACGGGTGGAGTATCTTGAGTCATTGCTTGGTCCTAGTGGGCTGCATGTGACGCCCCCGGGTGCCGGAGGAGGGATACCAATGGCGATGTCGCACACACTACCACAGCCATATTCAGGAACAATGGCAACGTCATCATCATCATCTGCACCTGCAATGTCGATGCGTCCCACTTCTATTGAAGTGGATATGTCCAATTTGGTATTGAATGGGGTAAAGTTGATTGATTTCTATTCTCCAGAACTTGATAATTATAATTTGCAATACAATTTGTTGCTTGCTTGTCAGGGCAAACTTCCTGAAAAGACTTATGCGTTAAATTTACTCAACAAGGTGTTTTCAACCTATAGTCAAGAATTTTATTTGCTAGATGTGAAGGAGTTCTTACAATTGGCCAACGATATCTATGATTTATTCGATGGGTTGCAAACAAAACAACAGGGACTTGCGCAGCTGCTCCACTCCCAATTTAACCCATCGCAATCTCCACCGAGATTTATCAACCAAACTCAACTTTGCTACTTTTTCGTTCTTCTTGCCTTTGGTGAACAATTGCTCAATGTCAAGACCGATGAAAACAAGTATCCCGGAATGGAATATTATTTATTAGCAGATCATTTGTTTCGGTTAACCCGAGCCCAAGTAGACGCAACTTTTATCCAATGCTCATTATTATTGGGGCTTTATTCGGCCAATCTATCAAGATATAACACTGTTTACATCTATTTAGGTATTGCTGCTCGAGCTGCAGTAGCACAGGGGTATCATCGTCAACGCGAGATTCCCTTGAATAAATCTCCCGAGGAAACCCATAAACTCCGCGTAAATGCTGAACGCGCAAAGCGCTTGTGGTGGAGTGTTTTTGTGATTGACACTATTTGGGCTACAAAAACCGTTCATTTTCAATATACCGATACTGATGTTGACTTGCCGTGTGAAAATATCTATGACTTGGGTGACGCATTTGATTCTAATATTTTAGATATCAATGTTCACTTGACTAAATATGTGGCGAGATTTGTTCGATTAATTTATGGCCCAAATATAAGAACATTTCTGATTAATTATATCAACACCGACCAATTTAATCAGAAATTAATCTTGAAGAACATTGCATCTTCTTCAGAAGATCTAATTAAAAACTTTGAGTATCCCCTTTTGACCCAATTCAAAACCATCGATTATCTTCGTGGTGGCTCAAGAACCATAGCCAACTTATTCCTTAGATATCATCATTTGATCATTTTAATCACCAAGCCCCTTTTGTCATTAATTTTTGAGCCGACGGCATCCCAATTTATTGAGAATTTTCAAGATGTCGAAGCTACAATTGCCAAAGGAATCTTCACATCTTGTGCTACAATAGATATTATCTGTCGATTATATACTAGTCAAAAGATATTCGTGTTGGGATACTGGGATAGCCAACATTTGTTCACCGCCATGTTGATGGTTTTGATTGCAGGAATCAATGGAATTCGATACCCACAATTAAATCGAGGCATTGCCTTGCTTAAATACATGGCCGAGATGGGGAATATAGGGGCAAGGGAGTGTATTGAGAAATTATATGAAATTAATTCCATGTTACAATCATCACAATTACAATTTGTTTTGGATTTGTCGGTGTCGATAAATTCCATTGTCATTGATGAAAAAATTGATTATTATAACAACAACCCCGCTGCCGTCGGTGGTATATCACCTACGACGTCTGCTTCGGCCTCTTTGGAAAAGAAACATACGTTTGAAGCCAGGGATTCAATTCCCTATCTTCCCGTGGCGTATACTAATTCAATCGAGGGCATTGATACTTTTTTCAATGGACCACAAACTCAATTGAACCAAGATTCAAGAAATTTTTACTTGTCCATCATCAACCAAATTCAGGGCTGGGAAGATTAGCTTAATAATAATAATAATAATAAATAATCACCGTTTATATATATATATATATTCATATACATATATAAATACAATTTATACAGGACCTATAGAAAACACCATTAATCCACCACCACCACCTCCTCCTCCTCCTCCTCCTCCACCGTCTACCCTTTTTTTTAATATACATATACAACTTACCACCCAATCAAAGTGCATCTTCAAAATTAAACTGATCATTGGAATTCAACTGCTGTTCAATCATTTCTGTCCATGGACCAACAAAATCAAGACCAATAGTCCGATTATTAATAAACCAATCAATCACCTCACTATCACCAATCAAACTTTGCAACGGAGTATTGGACTCATTGGGAGTAATACTCTCACTCTGAGACATTGAATGACCAGCGCGTAAATAATTACTATGCCCATAAGAAAATGCATCCATTGGTTGTTGTGGCGATTGTTCAAGAGAATAAGATAATTCTGGATTGGACAAGAGTGCTTCATTGGACATTGCATTTTCCATAGGGAGTGATTGTTGCTGTGGTTGTGATTGTGATTGTGATTGTGGTTGTTGCTGTGTTTGACCTCTGGGGCCTGGTGGATTCATTGGCGATTGCGAATATGGAGCCGTGGTCATGGCTGGCCGTTGAGGTTGTACACTGATAGCACTAGAACCATCATCCACCACCTTTTGTCGTTTGAACAGTTGGGTTTTATCAGAATAAGTGGCTGATTGATGGTCTTTTTCTGGTTGTTGTCGTGATGATGCTTGTGCCTTGGTTGCTTCGGCCTCGGCTTCAGCGGCTGCCATTTCTTCATCATATTGATTTTTCTTGGTCTTCATTTCTGAACACAAATACATCAACACGTTTGAATATCTCGTACACAAATGTAATTCATCCGGTGAACAATCTCTCAATGTAATCGCGGCGCGTTGGATCGATTGGGTAATATCATCAATGGTGATTAATGAAAGTGATAACACTGTAGAATCATAATTATCAATCTGGCTAGTTGACCCTGATTTCGATAAATTTTTATGAGCAGTAATGGTTAAATAACATTTAACTATAAATGCCACTGCTCTCACCATTCTCGTCAACCATCTAACTGGCATAAACCGAAGCATTCTTAAGCGATGAACTCGATGGGCAGCATTCAACATTTCATTAGCTGAATTAAATGCTTGTTCGATATATTTTGCCGATCGGGACATTTCATCTAATTTCAAAGTAACATGACCGTGTTTCCGCTTACGTTGTTCCTTCAATGCCTTGGGTGATGGACTCAATGCAAGAGAATAAATGTATAATTTGACATAATTGAATTCGAAAAGAAATGATTCTCGTTCGATACATTCCGCCACTTCTTTACTCACTTTCGAATCGGGTTTTAACCAATGACTTTGAATATTTGACACTTGTTTAACCAATCGAGAATTTGACGGGATGAGGAATTGTTTATACTTATGACCCCAATTATTAATCAATGGACTAATGATATTCAAAACCGACAAATTTTGCCGTTGTGATAACAGACCTAATTGGGCGCGATAACCATATAATGACTCGTGACCTAATGACATGATTTGTAACAACTCAATCTGGGCTCGTTGACTCTTTGTAAACTTTAGAGTATATTGACTTGAAACTCGTTTTAATTCCTCTTCACTCATCTTCATGATTTTGGCATCTTCATCCTCCTCTTCGAATTCTTGAACTTCGGCATCAGTAATTTCATCCTCATCCAAATCAACTTCAGCAAGTGAATGTGCCAACATGGATCGTCTTGAAATATCCATCACCGAATTAATCTCGGCAATATGAGTCGCCAAAAACGTCTTCGAACTAATCTCCATAAATCCCATATCCTGAGCCAATCTCACCGCTGATCCAATCAACATCCACGCCATTCTGTAACTCCGTCTCATGGCTCCTAATCCAGCAAGATTCGGTTCGGTGTCATTACCACCACCACTACCACCACCCGCACTAGAACCACCCATCATCCCACCAGAAACCCCAAACCCATACGAACTTGAAGTTCCCTCGGTCTCATTTGCTTCTTCGGCTTTATTGGCATAATCTGACCATCGCCAATGAATGGCACGCGGGTTCCATTCAGTAAACAATAAAAATGCAAAAATAGTCCCAATTGATCTGGTACTTGCTTCAGCCCACACCGTTTGTGAAATTAATCGTTGGACATATAACCATAACCGATCATGGACTTCGATATTTCTCGGAACACTGCCGTTCCCACTAGTACTAACATTATTTTCAAATGGATGATATCTTGATGAGATGGTTAAGATTGCACATAATAAAATCGGATATCCTGCCAATACTTTAGGTGAATGAAGAAATTTCGGTAAATGAGGGAAAAATGGATGCATGGTTGTGAAAAAGAGATTGATTAATCGTTCAGCTTCTTGTTCAGTTAAGATTCCATGAGGCGGCGAGCCAATATATTCGATATTGGAGAGCTTAGTCGACGCTTTCGGTCTGACTGCTGCTCCTTCTGCTGCTGGTATAGTCATTCTCTTTGTCGAAGTAGGACTAACATACGGTGGGATAGCACTCTCCTTATTACTATCATGATGGTGATGATGATGACGGTGATGGTGATGATGATTATTCAGACCATACTCATTCAGTTCATCATGCTGTTGTTGCTGTTGTTCCTGCGAATCTGTTGATTGAAGATACTGTGGGGCATGCTCGGCTGAGGTGGTTTGTGATATTGATGCTGATCTTGCCGTAGTCGGTTGTGTTCCGGTTGAATTGGGTCCATTATTAGACTCATTCTGATCACCATTCTGGTGATTTAAACTAGTCGCTGATGGCAGCGTACTTGAAATTGTGCTATTGGAACCGCTTCTACGAGTAGCTTCCAATTGTTCATGCTTGACTCTGGCATCAATATGATCGCGTTCATCTGCCTTGGCTATTGTTCCCGCTGCCTTGGCTAAGAATACCAATGCACCTTCCATGGTGGAAAAATGATTGCTTGGAAGTTTGGTTGGAGTATCGCCTTGTAGATTTGTAGGAATTGGTAACTTTGGAGGTACCGGTTGTACTGGTGGAGGTGGGGTAGCATATGAAGTTAACCCCGCCAGAACCGGTCTTCCACCTTGTTGAGGAATAGCTGTCATCAGTGAAGATAAATCACCACCTTGTTTAAGAATGCTATTTACACTCGGTAATTTTTGAACCAGTGATGCCTGTAACGAAATGGCGGCGTTTATATTGGGGAGTCTTTCCGGTTGATTTGTAGACCCAATTACTTGTGGTTCTGGTGATTTCAGGGCCAGTTCTTCAACATCTTTCATCTTCTTACGTTTCCCACTTATAACATTACTAGCACCACCTCTTCTACTTTCCACAAACACGCAATCCTTTCTTTCTCGAAGACATCTCGCGCATTTCCCTTCTCGGGGATTATCCACCGGGCCAAGGTCACACTTTACTTTACGGACCCGGCAATTTAAACACGCGCGATAATTTCGTTTAAATTTTGGTTGTTGAGACGACTTGTTTGGTGACAGTCTATCCTCTGGTGACCCATATTGGGAGAATTGTGGTTGTTGGTTTAATCCTGGTTGGTTGTCATATCCGAACGGAGATGTATTCATGGTCATTGTTTTTGTTGCTAGTTTGGTTTGTAATCAGGTAGAGCTAACGCTTGTACCTTGGGTTGTTGGGAGTTTATCGGTAAGTCTTGAACTAAAATTAAATTTCCAAATAGAAGCTTGTTGTAAAATAAAGACAATCGGTATAGAAATAGTTGGTTGGTAAGTAGTGTAGAGTAACTAATTCTTAAACCAAAGTTAGAGATCATTTTGCGGTTTGTCGGTTGGTGCGTTTTTTTTCTGTGATGCCGTCCATAACCGTGGCTAATTCGTTGTTTTAGTGTATTATTAACTTTGCTTTGATGATGTAGAAAGAAAATATGATTAAAACAAGAAATACAAAGAGAGATGGAGGGGGGTGGCTGGAGGGTAAGAACGAAGGGGACTAAACGAAACCTTCTTTCAATTGTTTCTCTTGATTGTTACTAAACAATCTCCTTACTACACCTAACAATCCTATGACAAACAAAAAAAAAAACAAAGATGACGAGTCTATAGCGTCAGATTTAGGAACATATACGACAAGTAAATATAAAGAGCAAGACATATAATTATCTGATTGGGGAATATATTGTATACTCAATTTTAGCGCTTCAATTGTAACTTCTTAACTTGATCTTCCAATTCCTTCAATTTCGCTTGCATTTCTTCTAAATCTTGATTCAATCTGTTTCTTTCATTAATAATATTGGTTTCCCATTGTTTGAATCGTTGATCTTCTGCTTTAACTTGTTCGGTAAAGAATTTCTTAAGGGCATCTTCTTCTTCCTTGAATTTAGGATTATGTAATCTTCTTGGCTTTCTGGAAATAGAAGGTTTCTTTATAATATCACCCTTTTCGTTAGTTAATTCCTTTTGACCTTCACTGTTTTCACCTTCCTCACTAGAACCTAACTTAAGAGCTCTAAAGGTTTCATAGTGAATTTCATTTGTGGATAAAATCAAATCCAACATATTTGTTCTTAATAATAAGCTTCTCAATTTCTTGAAATCACAATGGTCTTCATTTTCAACCTCAACTACACCCCATGGGTATTTTCTTCCTCTAACAAATTTACCAGGGGCGACTTCCACTTCTTCCTCTGATCCAATGATGGCAAAGGGCATTGATTCAATCAATTGTTTAGCATGTTCGGCACTAGCAGGATCATCCAATTCTAAAGGTGGAGTATAAATCTCGATATCTTGAGCTTCAATAATCTCTCTGATTCTTGATTTAAACGTATCTAATTCTTTAGGAGATAAGGTATCAGCCTTGGCAATTACTGGGATAAGATTAACTCTGGTTGAGAGTCTCTTCATAATCTCAATATCCAATGGTTTTAAAGAATGACCAGTTGGTCTAACGAAATAAAGACAAGCATGAACTCTCAAGTCCTTCTTACCTTCTCTTATTGGTTGTCGTTCTTGTTTCATGTATGATTCATGTTGATCATCGATGAAATCAATAATTGGTGTCCACGAATCAACATTGTTGACATTGTTACCAAAACCAGGAGTATCAATTATATTTAATCTAATCTTGAAATTCTTTTCTTCCAATAACGCTCTTACAATTCCGATTTCAACTGTTTGATGGGCTGATGTGAATTTGTTGTGTCTTTCAGTTGGGTCTTGGTAAGGTTTCAATGAAGAATGGAAAAGGGTATTGATAAATGTAGTTTTTCCCAATCCACTTTCACCAGCAACCATAACGGTGAATGTAGCGCCTTCATTGGAGACTATCTTGTATCTAAATATCAATGAAGTTAGTTAGTAAAATTACTTTCTAATAAATTATAAATCATTGTGAAAAGTGTTGATGATCATCATCTTCACCACTATAAAAGTAAAAACCATCAATTGTCAAAAAGTAAACTGTCGACATATTTTACCGTTATGCGAGTGATTTGCAAATATTCACGCTTGTTTGTTTGTTTGTTTGTTGTTGGTGAGTAGTGGTGGTGGATTTGATCAATTTTTCATTTTCAACATTTAGTACTGTCGTGTATTGTTAATGGGGATACACATACCTTTGGTCTGGTAATGCTGTGATACCAACTGGTTCTGGCATTTTTTATTATGTTGAGTGTATTGGTGGTTGGGGGTTAAATCTGTTAGTATTGTTCAATAATTTTAGTAAATAAAAAAAAATGAAATTGAGTGAGTGAGTGAGTGAGTGAGTGTAAATGAGTGTAAGAGTGTAAAAGGTAAAAGTGACAGAAAAGGAAACTGTTATTTTTTCTTTTACGTGTAACTGTGGTGTGTGTTGATTGATTCCATTTGGATATTTTGTTTTGTTTTTCCAGTGTTGTGATGTTTTTGTTTTTTTGTCGTAATGATTTTTTTTTTCAACATACTAAAATACTCGACTAAAACGATTTGCACTAAAGAAATTGGGTTACCTCTCACTCTCTGTCTTTCTCTAGCTTACTGTATATTTCTCGCGTATTCATATATGATACGTTGAACTAACATAAGACCTATCTTATATCAATCAACATACCATCACTATACATTTACATTCACTCGACTAAAAGTAAATATTAACTTTATTTTGTACGAATTATATAAACAGAGAGAAAGATGTTTGAACAAACATGAGACAGAAACAACAATGTAAAATCAAAAAAAAAAACAATACAATACAACAAACAAACAAACAAACAAACATACAAAACAGACTGGGGAACATTGGAAAACAATCAATATACCAACACAATTACCACCAACAGGTGTGGGGGGTGTAAATATGTCAATCCAAATTGAAATATCTTCTCCTTCTATTTGACCTGGGTAACGCGAAAGCGAACACCTTTAAGCAAACAAGTAACAATATGGACTAACCTTACAAAAGCAAACAGTCAAATCCAACTTGTGTTCCTAAGGTAGTGCTCTATTCTCTCTATGTTGAAAAGGTGTATGAACATACTATCAATTGAAGAATCCTTCTGCAACACCTACTATGGTCACTCTCCCATATAACATAGCACTCTTTCACAAATTGAAAACAAATCTCATGTAACATGAACAAACAGACTTAATATAGAACAAATATTAATAAAAAAAATCAATGACAACAAATATTTCAAAACAAACAGATTATAATAACAATATACTTAAAATTAGATTCCCTCGAGAAATATAACTAAAGCTTTACATACATCTATTCCTCATCTTTAGTTTCGGATGGCTGTTGAGGAGGCTGTTGTTCTTCAGCTGCAGCTGGAGCTTCAGATAAATCAGTCCATAAAGTTAAGTTATCTCTCAATAATTGCATAATCAAAGTGGAATCCTTGTATGAATCTTCAGATAAGGTTTCTAAGTCAGCAACAGCATCATCAAACGCTTGCTTGGCTAAATGACAAGCTCTGTCTGGAGAATTCAAAATTTCATAGTAGAAAACGGAAAAGTTTAATGCTAAACCTAATCTGATTGGATGGGTTGGTGGTAATTCAGTAACAGCAACATCAGAAGCAGCCTTATAAGCTTCTAAAGATAAATCAGCAGCTTCCTTGCGTTTGTCAGCGACAGCAAATTCTGCTAAATATCTGTGGTAGTCACCCTTCATCTTGTAATAGAAAACCTTGGATTCTCCAGTTTGGGCAGAAGAAATCAAATGATCAGATAAAACTGACAAGATATCTTCACAAATCTTGGATAATTCAGCTTCAATCTTAGCACGATATTCTCTGATTAAAGCAACTTGAGTATCATTACCCTTAGATTCTTCCTTTTGTTCAATAGAAGAAACAATTCTCCATGAAGCACGACGAGCACCAATGACATTCTTGTAGGCAACAGATAATAAGTTACGTTCTTCAACAGATAATTCTTGACCAGAAGAAGCAACGGCCTTCATATTTTCAACCATTTCTTCATAACGTTCGGCTTGTTCAGCCAATTTGGCAAGATAAACTGAATCTTCACGGGAAGCAGGCATTATAAAATTTTTCTTTTAATGTAATTTAGATTGGAAACTTTAAACTGGTTGATATACTTAAATGGAAAACAAAATAAACAAATTGTAGTGATATGATTATTTTGTTGATTTTTCTAAGATATTGCTTTGAGAAAACTAAATAGATAAAGTTAGTATAAACTGTTCAATAGGCAGATAGTTATGCGGATCTAATTCGATTTTGTAATTGTTTATGTTGTGTTGCCATCTTAATATAAAGTATCCTACCAAATTGATAATCCAGAACAATTCTCAATCGATAGAATCAGTGGTTCTATTCCTTCAATTACATACGGTATGTTCGTAATGTCTCGTTTGAAAAAAAAACCTTTGGAACGTTGTAATTGATTCAAAAGGAAGAATGACCGTTTTATAATTTGGATAATTCGATCCCCCGTTCGTCAATTTATGTACACAAGGAATCTCACCGAAAAAAATGCTCCCATATATTTTAAATTTGTCACTTGCTTTTTTTGTTGTGGTTGGTGAAATTTTTTCGTTTTTTGAAGTTTGTGTGTGTGTGGGTGTGTGTTGTGGTATAGTGTAGTGTGTGTGTTTTTTTTTTCTTCCACCTTGAATGCCAGATAAACAAGAAAGGGAGACTCACTCACCTTTCTCTCTAAAAAAAAAGCTGGCAGAAGAAAAAAAAGGACAAACCATTTTTTGGCAACACAAAATATAAACAACCTCAATATAAAAATAAAACAGTCATCAATCATATCTTCCCGCTCCAATCAATCAATTTCCAATATATCATGAGGATGCATATCCGATAAATCGGCATGCTTTCAATTGAAACCTCTCAAAGTAAATCCCGTAGTTATGAATTCTCTTGATCATGGGGAAGGGTGGGAAAAAAACAGTAAGGTTGTAAGTTCATTTATAGGAGGGCAACTCAACAACAACATAAACATAAACAAATAAATCGATATAGAAATGCCAATCAATTCGGTCAATTGGGTAAATCAGATGATCCGTAATGTATAGAATGGTAACATACGTTGTGGTTTTGTTTGTGATTTTCTAACCTAATGTAAAACAGGTAAGAAAGAAAGTAATAGTATTAAAATAAAATCAGAAAACTTTTTTTTTTTGTATGTGGGTTTTTGGGTTGGAGGTTTTGTTGTTCGCCCTTCTTTCACCTTTTGAACTTTCAGTGTGTTGTTGTTGTTTGTTGTTTTTTTTTTTGGCTGGCAGTGATTGTTATCTTAGTTGAACGCCCACCTCTAATAAAACTGATAGAAATTCATAGAAACAATTTCACTATGGAGTAAGGTCGTGTAAAAAAACCACCAGAAAAAATATTATCTAAGTCTAACATGCAAAATGTGGTGTTCTCCTAAAGTTATAAACATTCCATATTTTGCAGATTAACTAGACTCACCAGTAATATCAAATTAGGCAATTAAGCTTCAAAAAGAATGCTAAGCAATATTCTCTAATTATCCACAGGACACTCTATCCGATCTAACTACTCTCTCATTATAGTTCATCCGTGAATGTATTATTCCTGTGGCGTTTGTTCAAATTACAAAAGAAAAGCAATTTTACACTTTACAAGAGGTTCTGATTGTCCCATCAGTAACCTGCAAAATGACGTTGAAAAACAATTACGTAATGGGGTTGATCCACCATACAATAACCAATGGTCCTTCCCGCCCTTACCTAATTCCATGTAGGAATTTAGAGTTTATAACCATGAATTCCCATAGATTAAGCCCCATTACTTTTGTATTGGGATTGAATTGTTTGTTCTAGTTTACTACCTCTTGAGTGTTGCCAGACAGACTCTATCACCTTGGATGGAATACAGCCAAAGAAAAAAATAGTCGCCTCAACAAGGCTTGGTCAACCAATTGGACTTTGAAGTGAAAATGTGCATCCAGAAATTACGATACAAAAGGAGTTAAAGCATATATAAGTCGCGTCTATCTACTTTGCTGTACGAAACTCATTTTCAAAGGCAGTGGCTTGATTGATGTACTTGTAAGGTTTTCTCGACTTTACTGTAAGAGTCGCTTTATCCATCCACCGTTACCTGAGGCCACCCCATCTCTGAGGAGTACATCCTCACATCCCATTCTTGTAAACATTTACTCATCCAGTAGTCAGGTCATCTCCTTTCAATCGTGTAGGTAAAGGGATCGACTGAGGGGTTTTTTGCCAGCGTCAAAAGGGGGGGCAAAGTTCCCCCAAACTGAAATTCGTTTTGTGGCACGAATTCAATCTGCCCAAATATGCGCACCTATAGGCAATCAACACCTTCACTGGAGCTTTCAAACCCCCCAAAACCTATTCCAATTGCTCTCTACTCGGTCTTTCCTTTGCTTTATCTGTTCTATTGTATTACACAGAATAATAAACTAAATATACAAATCCCAATAATGGGGGAAGGTCTACTTACCGTCTTCTCTAATCTAATTGCATAGATTCCACAGCCATACTGTTTTGCTTGGTCTTATAGGGATTAGTTTCTCTGACTTTAATACCAAATCTCTTATCCTTGGTCAATTGAACCAAATATTCAACGGTATCCTTCAATTCACCTTGCAATTTAAATTGAGAATGACACCAACTTGGTCTACTGGTGTTTTCACCCCCAGTTAATCTAATCACTTCCTGATTAGCATCATTTATTATAACAGTAACTGATTCTCTTACATTGCTTATATTCTTACCATGTTTTAATAATGACTTCAACTTCAATGATGAAATACCCAATTTAGGTAATGGAATTTCCATACCAGGTAAAACAGGCTTAGATGCATCAATCCCGTGTTTACCAGTTGGGTTTGGAGTCAATAAGATTTGTTCTAAAGGAATAAATTTGGTAATTTGAACTGGCTTGGCCTTGATCAAGTGACGATTGGTCAATTCGGAAGCCCCTAATCTATGGGATTTCATATCTTTAACAATCGACTCTATTTGTTGGTGGATTTCTTCTTCAGATGCTTCCAAATTGATTGGGAAATGTTTACCAATATGATCTAACTTAAATGGATATACAGAAAATTCATGGTCAATGTCTGACAATAACTTTCTTGCTGTCTTTAATTTCAATTGATGAGTAACTGCGAAATCGCGAATAAAGATCGATCTCTTGCAATTAAACTCTTGTTTATTATTCTTCCCAGTAAAATGATCAATTTCTTCAGTAGTAACAATACCAATTTCATTCATGGCTTGTAATCCAGCCATACGAATATCAATTTGATAAACTTCACCTGGCAAAACAACAAATTCATCAGTTGGAACAGCACTCAGATTATTGGTTTGTTGAGCTTTCTTATTTCCCCCATCTTGTAAAATCAACTCAGTGGATGTTGGAGCTTGCTTCAATAAACGAGTTTCTTGGTGTGATTCATCCCAAACAACCCCCTTAAAGTCACGTTCAGCCACGATACCCTCAGCCTGACCGGCAAGGAATCTTCTGACTCTTCTTATCTTAGATCCAGGAACAACAATACAGTTGAATGAATCAGCAATAGCATCAACTAATGTACGTATTTGTTGACCAGTAATGGCATTTGATTGAGTCTTTAAATTGGCTGGTAACTTTTCTGGAGAAAGAGATGTTCCTAATAATGCAACCATAGTTTCAACAGCAATATGACAGGCAACGAGAGCATCAGCGTTGGATCCTAATAATGGACCAGTTGGCTTTAATTCAGGAGATGGTGGGTATATAACCATAGTATGACTGACTTGGGAGGTGTATCCATCAATATGAACCCCGATACTGATAGTCACAACATCACCTTCCTTGAAAGTAAAAGATCTGTCATCATCTACTTCTGGAGCAAATCCATTGACTAATTCATTGACATTAATGGTAGTAGGATGGGCGATACCTTTTTCATTAACAGTGTGATTGTATTGACGAGATAATAACTTAACTAAGAATGAATCTGTTAAAAGACATAATTGTTGAACGGTCAACTTTGTCTGAGATAAATGGTATGATGAGTTAATCAATGATGTTATATATGCGAGACCAGTTTGAGTGATTTGACCAGCTACTCTATATTTCTCAATAATTGATTCATTTAAGATATTCTTTTGTTTGAGCAAGATGTCAGCATCTTCTTGACGGACTGCGAGTTGCATGGTTATCCTATCGATTAGTATATGGTATAGAAAGTAAGCTGCTTGTAGGAGTGTTTTATAAAATCTGATTTTTTTTTTTTTCACTCATCGCACATCGCAAATTGATTTTGAAAAGAACGATGAAGATGCGATGAAAAAAATAAAATAATAGCTGCAAAATGTTTTAATGGAAAGAAGAGGCATCATTGACGATGGTGTGAAATCTCACATTAATGATCACTAGATATTTGGCAAATTCTATAATGTCGAAGTATTTGTCAATAATAGTATAACTCCCATGTTAATTCTTATATTTAGCAAAACGAGTTTCTGAAGGTACTCTCACTCAATATCAGTTAAATTCTCACTATATAAATTCAATCACATTAGTGTAGGATGTGTAAGATATGAGTCTTAAATCTTGATTTATCTGATATTTTAATATAAGAATTCATTGCTAAACTTCAGTAGAACCAGTTACATCGATTTCGACTCTATCGTCTAATTCGTCTTCTGCCTTCGAGATGATATTCATCTTAAGATTTATTTGCCTCCAATAAATGGAGAATGATTATTTCCCGTCTATAAATGCCTTAAAAACGGCAGAAATGTATCTTATTTGGTTGTCCAGGATCTGCCTTCTCTGCACAACGTATTTGGTGGTCAGTGTATGTATTAAAATACTCAGCACGAAAAATAATGATTAGCTAACATACAGTTCATACCAGATCGATATTAAGCAGTCTTCAAACATGGTTACGATGCATATGGCTTGTGTCTGTACGTGATTGAAGGCTTATGGTCAATTCTTTTTGGTGTCATAAATAAAAAAGCATGGATTGGTGAAAATTTGCAAAATTATTGCAAATATTTACAAACAACAACAAACAATTAAAATGGCCCCTGCGATGCTGAATCTCATTCTCTATTCAAGAGCATAAGCACAATAACCATGGAGTAGATATCTAACACCAGAATTCAATATACTATAGAATTGGCAAATCCAAAGTGATTTCAAAGAAATTGAACAAGGATCCCCATTTTTGCTTCTAACTATTCCAGAACTCTATTATTATGACTATAATTAACCAATTAACCCTTTAGACATATATTAAGTGTCATTTTATACAGAATAATCGTCCGAGAAGCTAATCTTGCATTAACACTCCAAGGGCCCTACAACTTCTCACTATTTCATTCCATCAAATGGCAACTTGTCCGAGTGGTTAAGGAGAAAGATTAGAAATCTTTTGGGCTCTGCCCGCGCAGGTTCGAGTCCTGCAGTTGTCGATATTTTTTTGCATTTTATTTAGCCAATTATTTAGGTATATCAAATATACACGAAAGTACATACATAAGGAGCCTATAAAACCAATCCTGCAACCGCAATAACGAACGCACCAATACTTAAAAGATTCACTCTTCCAGCAACATTCTCTATTTCCGTAAAAGTAGCAGTTTCGGATTCACTTACCGAGGTCGTACTCCGTGTCTGGACCGTATCACCAACTTCTCCATCAGGTCCAATATCAGGTGCTCTACTAGTTTGAGGTGGGAGGGTAACACCAGGGGTGTTGGCATTATCGTCAATACCATCTGTAGGATCATCGCCTCCTCCAGTAGGTGGAGTTGGGGTATTGTTCTCACCAGGGCCCGTGGGAGTACCATTGTCACCGGGACCAGTTGGGGTATCGTTGTCGCCAGGACCAGTTGGGGTATCGTTGTCGCCAGGACCAGTTGGAGTATCATTATCACCAGGACCAGTTGGGGTTTCGTTATCACCAGGACCAGTTGGGGTTTCGTTATCACCAGGACCAGTTGGTGTGGTATCGTCACCAGGATCAGTTGGAGTAGTGTCATCACCAGGATCGGTTGGAGTAGTGTCATCACCAGGATCGGTTGGTGTGGTATCATCACCAGGATCGGTCGAAGTAGTATCGTCACCAGGATCGGTCGAAGTAGTATCATCGCCAGGATCAGTTGGAGTGTCAGTCGAGACATCACTTGATTCAGAATCGCTAGTGACCGTTTCCGATTCCGACACACTTGAATCTTGTCCAGGGTTAAGATCAACATCCTTAATTACCAATTTAACTGGGCTGCAAAAGGAATAAAAATCTTGAGTAAAACTACGGTACATTCCATAATGTTCACTGGTTCCAATATAAAATTGGGATCTTCCACCATGTTCCAATAAATCTGTCCCATCTTCGGTGGTAATTCCCCATTCCCGATCTTCAATTGTGTCGGACTCTTGAATTGCAAATGGGGTAAGTTTTAGATAATTCCCACTTACATGAGTCTTCATCTCACCCGTGTCATGCACATCTAATACTATTGGAAGAGCATCAAAGGCACCAAAGAGCCTCCGATTAAGTATCCCGACTAAGTATCCTCCAACTCCGCCACCTATAACCTCTAATGTGAATGTTCTGATTACCTCGGCAGATGAGGTCAGCAATAAAATCCAAGTAATAAGGAAAACTAGCTTCATTCTTAATGATTAGAACGTGTCACATAGTAAGAGATTCATTGATACTATTGAATACCTACGGGGGATTTATATAGACCAACTCTGGATGACCCTTGGACCTTGAAGGATCCCATCACTGTTGGAGTTTAGAATTACGAAGACATGAAATATTCGTTTTTTCTTGGAAATAAAATAAATCCATTTCCAAAGACAATGACAATGGAGATTTGCAAAAGATCATCCACCAAAATTAGATATAGAGGCGGACATGGCAAATGCAGACGGGCTAGTATACAATGAGAGGTTCGATATATTTGAATGAGGGGTTTCAATGATGGTGAAATTTATCTTGGTATATCATGCATTTGACGCACGTCATTATTGTTCCCAAACCAGACTCCTTGGACTTCTCCACCATATAATTGTCCCATCGAAGAAAGAAAAAGGAAGACTAGTAAATGTTCGTAAATGTGTGGCTATTATTATCATCCTTGCCCAACGGAAATTCCATTATAATGTACGCCTTTCTGGAACACATGGATCTTGTAATTCAAGTTTAATCTTATCTTGGCAGATAATTAAGGGAGCTCCTTGATCACAATTTCACTTGTGATTGCTGGAGTACATTGCCAGTAAGATTGCTATTGCATTCCGATTGGTTTTCCACAGTGCCGTATCTGACTTCCTACCAATTGAGTGGCAAGCAACCTTATCTCGGATTTTATGGATTTTTAACCGAATGTACCAAAAAATATTACGGATCGGATTAATGAACTTCACCCGGTTAATTCTGGCAACAGCTGTATGTGCTAGGAGTATCTTACTAACAAAATTATCAAAACCTTCGGATCAAATAGCATTTCCGACAAACGCCGCGGTAGAGAATGCTATTGCACCTGAAAGAGAAGACTATAAGCGGATCTGTTAGACTTATGGTTACAACATACTAACTCTTGTTTAGCAGTCAATGAAAAGTGGGAGGGAAAGCATCAAGAAGAAGAGTATATGGCATTAGCTTCATTTTGTTAGTAGCAAAAACTAAAGAAATGGTTCCAGAAAGGGAGTTCAATCCTGGGGGAACTCAAACCCTTACTGGACCGGCTCAATTCCACCGGTTGTTGACAATTGTGCTTTGTGTTTATTGACATACAATTATAACAAATATACTTAAGTGGCATACAAAATGAGCCTACAAAACAAATCCTAGAACACCGACAAGGAACCCACCAATGCCCAACAAGTTCATTCTTCCAGCCAAATTTTCTAGTTCCGTAGACTCAGTCGTTTCCGATTGTGTAACTGAAGCAGTAAGATCCGTTTGGTCTGTATTACCAGCTTCGCCATTAGACTCCGTATCTGTGCCGCCATTGGTTTGGGCCGTCATACCCGGCGTTTCATCCCCGTTGGTGGGAGTATTCTCTCTTCCAGAAGGATCATCCACAGTACTATCGTCTATTGGAGGAGTTGGTGTATCACTCTCACTAGGGCGAGTTGGTGTTGTATCATCGCCCGGATCGGTTGGAGTGTTATCATCACCAGGACCAGTTGGAGTGTTATCATCACCAGGACCAGTTGGCGTGGTTTCACCACCTGGATCGGTTGGAGTTGTATCGTCACCTGGATCGGTTGGGGTCGTATCGTCACCAGGGTCAGTTGAAGTTGTGTCATCGCCAGGATCCGTTGAAGTAATATCATCGCCAGGATTCGTTGAAGTAGTGTCATCAACAGGATCCGTTGAAGTAGTGTCATCACCAATATCAGTTGAAGTAGTATCGTCACCAGGCTCCGTCGAAGTAGTATCGTCATTAGGATTGATTGTAGCAGTATCGTCATTAGGATCGGTTGGAGTCTCAGTGGAGACATCGCTTGATTCAGAATCACTACTGACAGTTTCCGATTCCGACACACTTGAATCTTGTCCAGAATTAGGATCAACATCCCGAACTACCAATTTAACAGGAACGCAAAACGAATAATACTCCTGAGTAAAACTAAGTTGCATTCCGTAATGTTCACTAGTACCATGATAAAATTGGGGTCTTCCGCCATGCTCCAATACATCTCTCCCATTGTCGATGGTAATCCCCCATTCCCGATCTTCGCTTGTTTCGGTCTCTTGAATTGCGAATGGGGTAAGTTTTAAGTAATTTCCAGCTATCCGAGTTTTCATCTCACCCGTATCATACAACTCTAGTTCCACAGGAAGAACATTATAGTAAGCAAAAAATTTCCGATTATATATACCAACTAAA
>JAKUCC010000095.1:0-27431 GCA_030563365.1 Hemisphaericaspora xylanilytica | reverse complement strand
TCAATTACCCAGGGATATATCTTACTGATAGAATACGAGATTAGTTTATGTTTCTATATGCAACATAAACAAAGATTCAATAGAGATAAAGATATAATCCATTGTATACGACGGAGTTGATACCCTATTACAATCCGGAGTCCAGTACATATGTCCATTGATCCATTTGGTTAAGTATGCGAAGAAATGATAAGCTGATTGTACTGATTGATGTCCAGTTCTGTAAGTGATTTTGTCATATATGCATTTAGAGTGAGATATACCCAAATCGGTTATAATTGCGACAATCAATCTATTTACATGCTTTGAAGATTCGGTTTCGTTTTGGGAGATGAAATATCCGACAAGGCTCCTGAACAGGCAACAATGCACAGGATTACTGAAACTCCAAGGGAAAACAAAAACAAGAAAACAAACAATCAATATATCCGTACTTCCTTTATCCTTCCTTTCTTTTTTCCTTCACCTATTCGTTCAAGATACGAGGAATGACCATTTTGTCACCCACCCACATAGCCCATTGAACAAGCAGCATGTGCTATCTACAACTACATTATTCCGAGCTACACAGATACCCCAAACCCGTAAACGGGTTACACCTTTACTCACCTCAAAAACCTTGACGACACCAAAACCGGCATGTAAGATCGAGGATACCTGCCAGATTCGGCAGTAGGCAACGAACTATCACAGGGACAATCTTATTATTGGACACACGGCATTTTCTTGCCATGAAAAATTTTTCTTCTTTCTTTTTCTTGTTCGCGATGAGATGCCGTTAGATCTCATGAGCCTTGTGCCACATCCAAGAAAAAACACCGCATGAGGTTCCGAGAATGGGAAACACCACCAATTTATGATTTCACCATGACAGCTAACAGCAAGCAAACACGAACAGATCAACCCTAGGTTTATTTTTGGGGGGTTTATCTAAAAACATGGGGTAAAAAGGGTCAAAGGAGAGGGGACGAGAGGAGAGGCTGCTAAAATGATAATAATGATTAAGCGAATTGAAGATAGAATGCGCAGAAGAGAGTCGAGGGGGGGTGGGTACTATCCGATGAACAATGTGAGACCATTACAATCTAATTATTTTTTGTTTTATTAATTGGATTAATTGATAACTCATTATTGGTTACTTGACCCTTTTTGATTTGTAGAAGTATGTTCATACAGTAGTGTCTGGTTATTACCAAGTACGAGATGAATGAATTGACTTGACTTGCAAACAAGCAAATCTATACTATGAGTTTGCTCGATCAACCTACTGATCCTGACAGTGACCGTGGCTAGTAAATGACATTGACACAGGCAAATGCAACAGGATTAATTTACTAGAAAGTATCACAAACATAAAGTTGAAATCTCTGTCTCTCTTTTATCAGTAATGAAGTCATTCAAAACAATGAAAACTTATTTAGATAAACCTCACAAAAAGAAACTATCATCCTTCATTCAAGTCAGTCATAATTTTTTTACATTTACGAAATCTCACCTCTTGAGGGTCTTTGTTATAAATATCCACTAAAATTCCTAAAATGAAGTTGTTTAAACATACAGCCTTGCTTACTCTTTTCCTCTTTAGCATTCCTAACTAATAAAGCAACGATGACTCAGGACTTTGAAAAGTACGCATCGAGCTCAACAGACACTCACCACAGAGATATACATCCTGCTGGTTCAAGAATAGATACCAAAGAAAAGGAAAAACCACAATTCATAGATACAACCGAACTAGAACAAGACTATGAAGATGTATCATCTCATGACTCAGTCAAAAGAAACTTAAAACCAAGACACATATCCATGATTGCCCTCGGTGGTACTATCGGTACCGGGTTATTCATTTCTACCGGTGGTGTCATTGCTTCAGCTGGTCCTGTATCTTCGTTATTATCTTTCTTATTTATGACTTCATTAGCATTCTCAGTTACTCAATCATTAGGAGAAATGGCAACTTTAATCCCAGTGTCGGGTTCATTCATCCAATTCGTCACCAGATGGTGCTCACCCGCATTGGGTGCCGCCAATGGTTGGAACTATTGGTTCTCATGGGCAATTACCTTCGCCTTGGAATTATCCATTGTTGGTCAAGTCATTCAATATTGGACTGATGCCGTCCCATTGGCAGCCTGGATCACAATCTTTTGGGTCCTCTTAACCTTATTCAATTTATTCCCAGTCAAATATTACGGTGAAGTCGAATTCTGGGTTGCTTCCATCAAGGTTATTGCTGTTTTTGGTTGGATCATATATGCATTCATCATGGTTTGTGGTGCTGGTAAGACTGGTCCTGTTGGTTTCAGATACTGGAGAAACCCAGGTCCATGGGGTCCAGGTATTTTGGTTGAAAGTAACATCCATACTGCGCAATTCTTGGGTTGGTTATCATCATTGATTAGTGCAGCATTTACTTTCCAAGGTACTGAATTGGTTGGTATTTCCGCTGGTGAAAGTGCAAACCCAAGAAAAGCAGTCCCAGCTGCCATCAGAAAGGTGTTATACAGAATCCTCATCTTTTACGTCTTGTGTATTTTATTCCTTGGTATGTTGGTTCCATATGATGATCCAAAATTAAGTGATGGGGGATACACCAATACTTCTCCATTCATCATTGCCATGATCAATTCCGGAACTAAGGTATTACCAGATATCTTCAATGCTGTCATCCTTACCACCATTATTTCTGCCGGTAACTCCAATGTTTACAGTGGGTCTCGTATTCTTTATGGGCTTGCACAATCAGGGGTCGCACCAAAGTTCTTCACCAAAGTCAACCGTGGTGGGGTTCCATACATTGCCGTCCTCTTCACTGCCGCTTTTGGGGCTTTGGGTTACTTGGCTTGTTCCGACCAAGGTAACATGGCATTCGACTGGTTATTAAACATTACTGCCACTGCTGGTCTTATTGCTTGGGGGTGGATTTCATACACTCATATCAGATTCATGAACATTCTTAAATCAAGAAACATTTCTAGAGATTCATTACCATTCAAAGCCATGTGGATGCCTTTCAACGCCTACTATGCTGCCATTACCATCTTTATCATCTGTTTTATTCAAGGGTTTTCCGTTTTCTGGGACGTTACCCCATCAGGTTTCTTCACCGCATATATTTCCATGATTCTTTTTGTTGTTTCCTGGGTATTTTTCCACTTTTTATTCAATGGATTTGGAAAGAAGGCTTGGACCTGGTCGAGTTTCCTTCTTCCTTTGGACCAATGTGATATCGACAGTGGGGTCAGAGAAATTGACGATTTGGAATATGAAGAAGTTGAACCAAAGAACCTTTGGCAGAAATTCTGGGCGTTTATGGCATAAGGGCTAAGCAAACAGGAGAATAGTACATTCCAATATCATATTTTGTATTTGTATAGTATAGTGATTATTTAATTCTTTGTGATTTGAGTTTGATGTTTCACTCCAATTTAATTCATAATTTTGAACTATTGAACTTGTAGGAGCGCCAGTGGGTGCAAGACATATTTGTAGACTTGTTTCCGACAGTAAAGAGGAAATCTTGAAGATGGCAAGAGTTTCCTTGTGACTGAAGTAATCATTTTAAACAATGAAATAGGATTGTAATATCGTACTCCACGATTGTTTCCAGCAGACGCATATTAGAGGTATATGCGACTTAATCTAACCGCCTACTAGTGCCAGTTGGATAACATCGACACTAATTATGGAAATGTTGTGACTCGGGGATGTAGTTGCTGTGGGTGATATGAATGAATATATATCCATTGGTGACCACGGATTACCAAAATGAGATATGATGGGTTATGTACATAGAAGGCATTATTCAATGAATAGTTTCTTGGTGGAATTCCCCGTGTTTAAGCTATCTGTTGAATATCCTTCTAAATTCCATCAAACCAACTCGTATTACAATAGCTTTCTGTAATGATAAGAGGGCTTGCATAATTTCATCCCGGTTGGTTTACTTAGGAGATGAGACTCATAAGTATTCTTACCAAACTCCTAACCTTTCTGAGATGAACACTCGGAATGAAGACTCATAGCTCAACCTGAGAGTTTTTAGATGACCAACTGTTCTGGACTTGCAAAAACCAGTTGGGTGGATAAGATATCAACATATAATCTCCTAAACAATATTGAGAGACTGTTATCAAGGCAACCCCATCAACTGAATGCCGCCTTAGATTAAGAGTTGGGCTAGAGGTACGGCTAACACGATAATCAACAGGACAACAACATTCCACATTGATTCAAGATATCTCTTGCCGAAGTAATCTGAGAAGTCATCGTCTAGTCAATGATTTTTTTGCCAAGATTTAGGTATATATTCTAACCCCCCATCGAATGCTTATTCAGAGCACTGTTCCAGTTGGAGTTTTGGCATTTCAGCATAGAGGGCTCTGCGGTAACTTCATGTGGCCATGACAAATTACTCGTTATCATCCACTTCTAAAGATGGTTAACATTACAATTCAAGGTTGATCTTGGAATTTGTCAACTTTAGCCTCTGATATTCGCCTCGTTGCAAGCAGCAAAGATCAAAGATTGTCACTTTAACCAACTCGAACGATTTTGCTTCTTGAGTGTAGTGTTTTCTTGTCTCATCAATAGTGGGAGGGGGGGGTTGAAAAGTGGCTTATTGTTTGCATCATCTGCCAGAGGTGAATTAAATGCATGCGATCCATGCGTTGTTGGTCAGCTATTGTATATCTACATCTTTGGTATCTATAGTAGAGCACCGAGTCAGTCTGTGAAACCCAACCGACTGTTTGTCATACACAGTAACAATTATCTTGTTGTACTTTTGTCTTATAAATGTGTTCATTATTGTAGCTCATTGAAACACACACCATATGAGGGACCTTCCAAGAAAAAGCAAGTCTACCCTTTCTCTTAGTACACCTCATTTATTTCTAAACTGGTTTGATTTCAATCAGTTAAATTCATATGTCATCCTTGGTGAATCAAGGAAGGTTCATAATCATTAACTTCGGCAAAGTTTCAAACAGTTAGAAATAAAAACCAGCATGATCATGCAGTAAACCACACTGACGGTCTTGAGATACAACACAGATACTGTAGGTGTATTCGATCTCTCATGCATGTTAGACAACTGATGCCTTTTGAGAATCAATCAACTTGAGGTCGAGAAACCCTGTCGTAAATCTACACTCACTTGGGTTACTGCTCCTTGCACAGTATACACAGTACATTCCCACAGAGCATACGGTTCAAACCAAACATATGAGTCGATTTGAACAAATCCTAAGTGCCAAGAGATTTATCAAAGCATAAAGTCCTTAATTACCAAACCATATTTTGCAGTTGAAGGCTAATAGTATAAATTATAAGGTTTTGCTTGTCAAAATTTTTCATCCCTCAAGCATTTCATCCCTAACACTATTATTCAAGTCGCCATATTTGTATGAACAATGAGTCGACCAAACACTACAAACTCTCTGTTTGACATGGAAGGAAGCGACAACCTCGAAAAGAAAGTATCAAACTTCCTGTCTCCAGTTATTGAATTGGATAGTGATGAGCATGTTGTCAGAAAATTAAAGGCGAGACACATTTCCATGATCGCCCTCGGTGGGACTATTGGAACCGGTCTTTTCATCTCAACAGGAAGTCTTCTTGCCAGATCGGGCCCTGTGAACGCATTGATTTCATTTTTATTCGTGGGAAGTTTAATGTTACCTATCACTTACTCGTTGGGTGAAATGGCCACCTTGATCCCAGTATCGGGATCGTTCCTCCAGTTTGTCACTAGATGGTGTTCTCCCGCTTTCGGGGCTGCTAATGGTTGGAATTATTGGTTTTCTTGGGCAGTCACCTTTGCGTTGGAGTTATCGATTGTTGGGAAAATTGTCCAATATTGGACATATGCCGTCCCATTGTGGGCCTGGATTACCATGGCGTATGTTCTTTTGACCACGTTGAACTTATTCCCCGTGAGATATTATGGAGAAGTGGAATTTTGGATGGCTTCGATCAAGGTCCTTGCTTTGCTTATCTTTTTAATCTACGGATTTATAATCGTGTGTGGTGCCGGAGAGACAGGGCCCATCGGGTTTAGATATTGGAGAAATCCAGGTGCATTTGGTGCTGGTATTTTAGTCGAGAATATCAATACTGCTAGATTCTTAGGCTGGCTTTCTTCATTAGTCAATGCGGTCTTCACATTCCAAGGAACAGAGTTGGTTGGTATCGCTGCTGGTGAAGCTGCTAATCCCAGGAAATCGGTTCCATCTGCCATCAGAAAGGTCTTGTTCCGTATTTTGGTATTCTTTATTGGTTCAATCATTATGCTTGGATTGTTGATCCCATATGACGAACCTAGATTACTTGGTGATGATACAGAAATCACCAGAACTTCGCCATTTATTATTGCCATGGATCTTGCCGGTACCAGAGTTTTACCAGATATATTCAACGCAGTGATTGTCACTACTATCATTTCGGCAGGTAATTCCAACTTGTATAATGGTTCAAGAATCATGTATGGGTTAGCTGAATCTGGAGTCGCACCAAAATTCTTCCTCCACACCACAAAGAAAGGGGTTCCGTACGTTGCAGTCATATTCACAGCTGCCTTTGGAGCTTTAGGGTACTTGGCTCTTGACGACAGGGGAAACAATGCATTTGATTGGTTGTTGAATATTTCCGCTACCGCCGGTCTTATTAGTTGGGCCTTCATCCCCATCACTCATATTAGATTCATGAATATCTTGAAGAGCAGAAACATAAGTAGAGACTCGCTACCTTTCAAAGTGCCATGCATGCCTTATGCTGATTATTATGCAGCAGTTACCATTGTGATTTTACTTTTCGTTCAAGGATTCGAGGTGTTTTTTGATTTTACAGCGGAAGGCTTTTTCGTCGCCTATGTGTCGTTGATATTCTTTGTTGTTGCTTATATTTTCTTCTACGTGTTCTACTATATTTATGCTGGCCAGAAGTCACTACTTATTCCCTATGACGAATGCGATATTGATTCCGGTGCAAGAGAAATTGATGACATGGAATTTGACGAGTCTCCTCCTAGAAATATTTGGGAAAAGTTCTGGGCTTATATTGCCTAGATGTGTACACCAATGTTAAAGTGATCCAGGGTGTATAGTCTATATTGATTTTGTAATTCAATTGAGTTTAAATTAATGTTTGTAATTCGGTTTTAAGCCACTGATTGTTGCTGGATTGTAGTTCAAGATTTAGAGGTTTGTTTTAGATATTGCTATTCTAATTTTCGGAGTTTAAACTGGTTCAAGAGTTGGGGCTGTTGTGGCGACAATTAAATTTCTAGAGCATGGGAATTTTGGCATGAGGTGGTGGCTAGTACCTATCTGATCCAATCAATTCCTGTCTGAATCCCCATCGCAAGGGCCCTTGTTATTTTTAGTGGGATTTGCCAAAGATGCACATTATTTTTTATGTTGGACATTCGAATATTTTTGGGCCGCGTAAATCTTGCAATTAAGCGAAAGGGTTTGTTTATTGTTCGCTAAGACAGGGGCTGAAAAATATCTGACGGAAATAAACCAAAACAACAGACGACGATATTCCCGTTCCTATAATGGGAGTGGATTTCCCACACAATGACACAACAACACTTGGAGAAATACCTTTGTTCCACGTGAAGAAAACAACGCACCCCTTTCAAAAGCAAGGTACAATGAGAGCTTGCATCTGTTCCAGTTAATAGAGAGCATATGTTCATTAGCCACGTTGGTACAAAATACTGTCAAGACTGTACGACCATAAAGCATAGATTTGTAGTCTAACTATCCCATATACGTAAAAGATTTCCGCAGTTATACAAACACATTTTTACCTTATACAAAATTCTAAATAAATATAAAAAAAGTTCTTAAAAAAATACCGCCCTAGTGTCCTTTATACATTTTTCAAATACAGTTTGGTCGCCCTATTACTTATACAAGACGAAAACACCTCTACCAGAGGTGACACCAACTGTACAACCATCAGAACCACCATTGTAAACACCGTTTTCGTAGACACAACTTCCACTCACACTTGAACCACTGTCAGCGACAATCTTGACGTTGTAGTTTAATGGTTGGTAGTTATTTGGGTTTGGAATCAAAGATAAGTAGGCAATACCGTTGTCATAACCAGCACCAAAGTTGATTGGAGCCCAGTTACCGACAGTAGTTCCTGGAGTACTCCAAGAACAACCAGTCTTCCAATCAACACCAGCATTGTTAACATAGTATTGAGCGGAGGTCAAGCCACCTTGCCATCTGTAGTAAGTTTGTTGGTCAACGACAGTAATTGGTGATTTTTGACCACCACCGACAACAGTTGGGATAACCATGTTTTCAGTACCTGGGTAATCGGTTCTACAAATAGCAATAGTATCACCTAATTGGTTATCAACGATGGCTTTATCCACACCCCATTCACACAAGTAGTTAGAAGCAGAATTGGTCTTGTATAACTTTCCACCCTTACAAAGCAAACCACCGACAGAAACACCATTTGCTGGTTGGGCATTTGGCCATTGGGTCTTGGACATACCACTTTGACAAGCGTAGGAACAGTAGGAACCTTCTCTACAGTTACCACCAGTAGAGGTATCGGTGTTATAGATACCAGACCAACCACCAAAGCCTAAGTGATCTAAAGAGATAACACCTTGACCGACAGGGAATTGATCACAGGAGTAAACACCATCCGGGAATTCTTGGGTTGGCTTTTGATAAAGACCTAAATCTCCTTGAATACCGTTGCTAACACCTTTAACTGGAGTTTCTGGGGCGGTAGAGGGGGCAGCTTCTTGAGCCTGGGGAGATGGTGGGGTATCAACTTGAGAACTGGCATGTTCTGGTTTGTTTTCGTCCTTGTGGACTTCAGCAGCTTGAGAAGCTTCTGGTGCAACTTCAGCAACAGTAGGAGCTGGTGCGATGGTGTTACCGTTAGCATCGACAGTGACGGTAACGTATTGGTAGTCGTAGACGACAGCTCTCTTGTGCTTGTGGTGGGCATGATAAGTGGTTGACGAGCAATCGTCACGCTTTTCGTTTTGGAGAAGTGCTGGCGCAGCAAGTGCGGTAGCAGCAAAAGCTAATATCGTAGGTAAAGTAAACTTCATTTTTCGTTTAACACTTAAAGGTAAGGAATGACTAAAGGTTAGTTGGTTACTTTGAAAACAGAGGAAAAGAAGAAGAATAAGAAGAAGGGAAGAAAGAAGGGAAGAAAGAAGGGAAGAAAGAAGGGAAGAAAAAGTTTATAAATTATTTGTATCTTCCCTCTAAATGTGACATCTGTTGGGCCCACGCCTGGTTGTCCCAGTTTGGGTTGTAGATGCAAGAAATATTAATTGTTCGACTAATTAATTAGAAGCAGATTCGAAATTGATGCGAAATGTAAGAGGATAAAATTTTCGTGTTTTTTTTTTGTGTACAAAACAAACCTAAAAAATATTCGATATTTTTTTTTCTTAACTGTGAATTCCGGATGCGTAAAATCACGCGAATATTTTTTTTTCTTTTTTTTTTTCTTTTTTTTCTTTTTTGAATAGAGGTTTTTTTTTTCTTGGATGGTTTCAACCAAAACTAGTAAACACAGCCAGACGACCCCTTTCTCGACCCAATACAAACATAACCTCGTATACAACCAAAACAAACGAGTTTTATTTTGTATACACTGCAAGAACATGCAACCAGAATTCCCCCCCATAAGAATACTGGAAGAAATGCGATAGGGTAGTTGAACTTTTATGAGTCCAGACAGTGTGTCACAATACTCCATTGGCAAAATCACAGTCACTCCTAATGTCTTGATGAAAGGTTGATCCGTTTAATTAAAGTCGACTTCTGTGTAAGCTATTTGGCATCAACTGTGGTGCCTGAATAATTAACTATGGGAAAAAACGCAGGTAGCTTCCATACTACTAATTTTTCGGGGATAAAATTGATTGCACAAACTCTGGCTGAGCCCATAAGGGTACAAGTGTTATTCACAATGTCTTTGTTGGCTATTTCTAATATATGGAGAAAGTTTAGTACATGACCACTAGCCACAAGACAGCCTTTAGACTTTATTTGGTTGTCAAATATGTAGACAATGACTTGCTATGAGCTCATCAAAACGAGTGCTGGAACCCACTGCCGGATCAAGAACGAACGGCCAGCGGAAAATAAATCACTAGCTGCGAGTTCCGAGGGTGACCACAAAAAATTGCATGCAAGAAAATCCCGATTGGGAAGTGCTTTGAAAAAAAAAATAAAATATTTTTTTCGCTTGCAACAAAAATCAAAACGTAAAAAAATGTTTTAGATTCTCCTCAAACCATTGTCGGATATGTATCAGATTGCTCGCATGATTTGAAGTGTAAATTTTTTCAAGACATCGTTTGTAATTACATACCAGTTTGCCACTTTCTTGCATGATTTAGGGTCTTTCGAGGGATTGAAACCGTCTACTATCCTGGTAACGATATGTTTCTTTCACTGTCTATTCAGTACCAAGATCGATGTCATGCAAAAATGGGTTTGTGTACATTTTTGGTAATACCTGATTGGTCAATAATTTATTTGGCTTGGATAGTGGTTTTGGTGATGACATCATTACAACAGTAACAAATGCATCACTAAATCAAAGCCAATACTCGGATCAATTTAGAGTGTTTGGTTTATATGTGAGCCTATGTCATTTCTGGAAGCATCCTGTCCATTTTGGGAAGGAGATTTCCAAGAACAGAAGCTTAATTCTGATTCCACAAAATTCATGGTTTTCTTGGACAGCAAAACTTTAATGTTTTGGGACTGGCCCGATTTGCAACGTCAATGCTCTGCAACATCGGGTATGGTAGTTGATCTTCCTATCTCATTCATGCATAACTGTCGTGACGCAAGATCTCGATGTGTCAACCCCATATCCCAGTGGCTGACACTTGACGACATAAAGGTGTATGTCAACCAAGGGTGGGTAGGTGAAGTGCATTAACTAAGAAAGCGCCGTATCTTTACAACAAGAGGATATAACAAAGCACAACATTAAATGACCGCACCATGTTCCTGAAGCAACCTGAAAGTATATTCCTGGTTCCAAAGAGGCCTGTGATGAATTGAGATGAAGAACGGTCCGAAAATTGTCAATCTCGAAGAATGTGATATATCTCGGATATAGATTTTGTGAATGTTATGCAAGTAATTTATCTGCATTTTGAGTAACCTTAATAAGGCTTGTTGAAAGATTCCAGTAATCTCTGATAGGTCCAACGGTGAAAGCAAACTTTTCGCAACAACTCATCTTGCAGAATGGCTCATTTGCACACGGCCCAGACCTGACCCATGCATGCCGAGGTATCTGGTTTCTTTTCTGTCTTGATGGCCACCACTGGACATCGAAAAAGAAACAGACACCTGGTAGGGGATACAGGGGGGTCTGCTATTTCCGTTGGTTACTAATCATGTCGTGATGTATGAAAACGGATAAGCCGTTAATAGATGGTTAAGTAAATAGCCACTGCATGAAAGCGAACGCAGGAAGTATTATGAGGAACAAGATAGGCTTTCTTTTTCCATGGGTGGTGCCTCAGATGTACCCCAGACAACCAGAGAAGTTTTCTTGAGCTGGAAAAGTTAAAAACATGCAGTAACCATTCAAATCAAATAGTTCGTGCATAGTCTTTCTCCTCATGTAAAGGAAGAATGGAACTGTGTGGAGAATTAAGTAAATGCATAGTCCAGACTTCATGGATATTGCATAGATGTCCCTAACTAATCTCATTCTGAACAATAATGAATTTCAAAGGAACTTGCGGTTATCATGAAACTGATGGTTCATTGTGATATTAGGGGTACCTCAAGATATCAGCTTGTCGGATTTTAGAACTCTTTCTGGTCGGGTCTAAGCTCCTGTCTATATTGAGCCAAATTCTAACCTCTTTTGTTGTTGTCACTGCATCTTAATTTTCTTGATAGTGGTGTCATTTTTGGGCCTTCACCGCAAGAGAATCTTGTTTTCTGGGCATTTGTAGAGAGCCAACCCTGTATAATGGATTAAAGGAGGCGGAAAATGTGGTCTGTGGTGAAGTCTTGTATCAAATGAGCAGAGTGGGTCGAGGTCCTGCTAGCCATCTAGTATGGTTGTGCATTTATATTTCCCTTAGTGTAAAGTTCAAAGTGTCCATTTGTACTGGTTTGGTTAGTTTTCAATGGGAAATGAAACTTTAGAGAACGAATCAAGTTTCATATCAAAGAATAGATTACTCTTGTGGCATTCTCCGCACAGGTGTTCTGGTTAAGAATGTTTGCGTTTACTTTAGCCAGACCTTTCTTCTACGGTCAAAAAATTCCACAATGCCAAATTCTCATCTCCGTTTCTTCTCTATCCGAGAGACGGATATTGTGAGGGAAGTGATGACGGTAAATAACCCCTCGTCACCGCCTCCATGTTCATTCAATCCGCGTAAGAAACCCCATCAGAGCTAGCTGATCAACTGAATGATGAGATTTCAATAATTGAGGAAGTCGAAGACAGGAGGTCATTCTCGATTTCGGTCTTCGTGGTATACACAGCCACCTCAGACGTCGCTCGGAATTTCATGATTGATTATTACGAATATCGTCAGAAGCTACAAATATGCTTCCATTCTAGGATTATATCACGGAATTACTGCATTGCAGTTTTCAGGCGTAAATTAATAGCAAGCATCCTGACTTCTGTACGAATCACATCGCAATTTTTCATTTAATTACAATTTTGAATAGGAATACGGACATCCTTTACCTCCAACCTTCTTCGTACATACATCCCTGGATCTCTAATCCAGTCTCAAATCCGGTGGTCGGCCTACCACGCTTGATCCTATACACAACTTCTATATGGTTTGTTTAGTGCAATAATGTAGGTTCAAAATCAATCTTCTTACTGTGATCGCGTACGGCTTCTCATGATTCAAATCATTCCGTATGGCTTCTCATGTTTGGAAACTGGTAATATACCTGTCACATTACAAAACGATATACAAATTCCTTACATGTTTTATACACCCTGATAAACTACTTCCTGCTCAGCTACTATGTCACAATTTAATCAAGTGTTCTCGGTTACAGGGAATAATTGACGAGTAAGCGCTGACCACCTCAATCCTGCATTTGATGTAGTGGTTCTCAGGAAAGGTCCTGAAAAGGTTCACCAAAGTTGTTCAACTATCAAGAAGGGGTGCCAAGACACTTCCATTCTTCATGAGTCTTCTACTAATCATACCTAAGTGTGTCATAATTTACAACTCAAAAATCAAGCAAAACCAATGAAGAGTTACTTTTGAGGCGACTCTCGCTCTTTCTTATTAATAGTAAGGGAGGTTTATGTCTTTGATTCTGCTGAAAATCATTAAGGTGATTCTCCAATCTCATAGAAAATAAGTCATCTGGATGATCGTTTTTTAACACCAAATCGGCTCCAAAATTTAGCAAATAATAACAATATGTCATTTGGTGTTAGATAACACACACTATACGGCTTGTCCGGACTGCTTTAACTCTATTGTGTCCAAAGGCTATGTCAGCACTGCGTTAGCTTTGATGTAAACCGATTACTTTTAGGGCCTTGAAAGATCTACTATAAATATCACTAATTATGTTCAGACTGTTTATAAAGTTAATATGTTTAACCAATAAGCTTCTTTGGTACATTGAGATAGGTTACATTTGGACTGTTATTAACTTATATTTTTGATGAGTCGGTTGGTGAATTCAACATCATATCAAGCAGAAGTTTTAGTCTCGACATGGAATGCAACTTTTCTGGGTCCTCTTCTCTTCATAACTATGATAGCTTTGTGAAGATCCTCTGGCTGGAACCGATTGCCAGGATACTTGATCCCTTACCATCATCGGATTAGATCTTTAACTTTCAACTCTGAGATTTTGACCACCTTCTTGAAGCCTTGATGTAAGTCATTTTTATATAGGCAATGGGTTCATTGAGCATACTCGACAGAATAACCATTAACATGCAACTGGCAATAACACTGGTTCATGGTATCATGTCATTCTTTGGATCATGTTCAAGATAGCGTTATGATACTATATCCATTCTGTGTTTGCTTTCAGTCCTCGCATAGGTTTAATTGCCAATGTTATTGGTCATGGACAGCTATTCTTTACTCTAAGGTCAAAATTGACACTGTTCTCGAATTAATCAGCGAGTATCGTCCCTTGACCTCTGAAACCACAGAAATCTGATAAGATTCAAATATTTTGAAGGAATAACCGGCATTATATGGCACTAAATACGAAGAAGGTGCAACGCTCAGAAGTAAACGAATGCCGGTTACATTTCTTCTAATCGAAGCTTCTTTCGTAAATAACGGTCTAACTAAATAACGGAGGGATGCAATGTCACCACCTGAAACCTTAAATAAATGAAACATTACTATCTCCATCCTCCTCGATCTCCATCCTCCTCAACAGATAGAGTCTAAAGGCAAGTGATCAACAGCCTTTGAGAACACTTCCCTGAATGTGTCATTTGTTGGTTGGACAACACAGCTGTGGCAGTAATTTTGATCAAATTCTACGCCAGTGGGGATTGACAGATTCTAGAAGAGTACGGTTCTTCCAAGTCAGCGACAATTTGGATCTCAGTTACCATGTTCACTTTTGCCTAATTTTCAGAGTAGTTCATGGTAGTCTGGAGATGACACATTTGAAGCACGGCCATTGACATGATTGTTCGTCTCGACCTACCTTTGGAAGTATGCGAATCGGAAAGAGATCCTTTCTTGGAAGGGATCACATTTCGCAGGGATCACGCCAGCCACACATAGGTGTAGAAATACCTTGCGCCACCCCCTCCCCTCCTTGCCCCTCCTCACCTTGTAATTACCTTACAAATCTAAAAAGAAATTAATTAACTGCAAGCAGCGGGGCCGCCTTCCTCCTTTGGAAATAAAAATACAACCAGGTTACACACCATCTTGATGGGTTTAGTATTCGTATAATTGACTTCTAGAAGACCACAAAGGGTTAACCGATGGTGACGAAAGATTTTGCTCTTTGGGCGAACCGAATATTTTTATTTTATTTTTTTGCATTCATCCAGTTTCAGATTATTTTCCAGATACGAATCTGTAGGCGATGAGATCAGATGATTTTTTTGTTTTTATACACAACCGATATCGATTCGCCTGGACTCTCTTGAGTGCCCGGTCAAAGGCGGGATCCAGATTTTTCTTGTTCATAGCAAGCCTTGCATTCTGTTGTTGTAAGAAATGGACGCCGATTGTTTTGGTTGTGGTCATCACAAAACAACCTCATCGATCTTGTGTGGGGAAATTCACGCCGCATTGCACTTCGGACTTGAATAACGCCCCAAACCGGCTGTATTATGAAAACTCCCCGATATTTTTGGTAAAAGTTGCTTTCGACCCCCGATTATATGTCTTCTGTACGGAACAACCTCAAAACATAAAATGAGCCCATTTACAACTGGTTGACAAGTATACTTTCAAATTATATGCCATCCCTTAAGTAAGTCCTGGATATATTCAAGAATCCATTCCGGGCACCGGGATGTAGAGGAGAATGTCCAAACCACCCTGATAAGTTGATGACACCGGACCTACACCTTGAATCTTTCCGAAGGGTAAAAAATAACGATCGCATCAGTGCTTAAAAGTTTTGATCGACCCTGCTTATGGAAACAGAAATTTTCCAATAAGCGAATTCTGATATGTAGGATGACAACACTCCTGGTGCATGCATTTTTTCAAAAAAAAATACCAAATACGTGTTCCAGGGCAGATTCATTTCCCGACAGGATCTGATTTAATGCTATTTCCGAAGTCAAGAAAAAGGTGCTTTTGAAATTGGGATTTTTCAGGCATGGTTGGGCAAATTGATATTTGATGGGCGTATCTCTTTGTTTCGATGCGAACTATCCACACGATCCAAGCATGACCGTACCCCCACCTCTATTTTACTAGAAATGAATGCCGCTCTTATAATGTAAAGTATCATCGGGATAAGAACCCCAGAAGCTATTAAATCAGATCCGGAAATGCTAATAAATGAATAAACTGACCATGGGATTTGAAGGTGTTTTGAGCGTGGGTGTTAGTTTGTGAAGATAGGTTCTTATTTTTTACCACACTTCCGAATATTATAATTAGTCGCATTTTCTTGTATGCATGACGGCAACTATAATCGAGAATATTTTTCTTTCCAGAATCTTTCCGTGACTTTGCGTTTTAGACAATATACGATGACACCTAGGCAAACATGAACGACACATTCTGGAAAATTACCAACTCCAATCCTAACCATAGTAGATTGCAAATGTCAATTACATGCAGTGGCTCGTGTTATTTACATCCACTTACCTTTTGTGGCGAATTTGCATTTTTTCTTGACACTAGTTGCATAAGGCTGCGATGACGGAATCAAGCCCGTTGTTTAAGGCGCATAAAAAATAATTCAGATAATAATATTTTATAATGTTTTATAATATCTTTGCAAATAATAATTTCCATTCGCAGTGATGATGAGAATGTTTTATTTTGTTTCTTTGGAAAAGCCCCAATTGGATGGACGATGATCATTTTTCAGAAATATAATCATTCGTTTCTGTTGCCAACGGCTTTATCGATGATATACCCCACTTCTCTAATAATAATATCCATCTTAATGCGCAGGTGGGTGATAATTAATTATATAAAAGCATTCCACTGCCCCACCCCCGCTTGTGTCATTTGCCAGACTGAAATATTCTATTTTCTTTTTTGCAGCCTTCAGACCACAGCCCCAAGTTCTATACGGCTAATCTTTCCCAAACTTTCTCCTCTATAGGTTTTGCAACCATCCATCATCTGACACATTTTTGGAGATATCAGCAGAGCGATATCCATTTCATCAATTTAAAAGGAAGGCCTTATCTTTCGAATTCAAACGAACAGTAGGATAGTAAACCAAACTTCTCAACTAAGAAATAGACGGTTTAAATGGAAATAATAGCAAATTCAGAACACAATCAAATCAAGTTTGATTCCTTAAGTATGAACAATAGCATTAACAACAATTTTGACTATTCCCAATTTTACAAACATCAACAAATTTCGCAAAACAACACGCAAACTTCGCCATATAATTATCACCAGCCGGTTATTGGACAGCAACGAGAAACACTCGAAGTTGAATCCCATCAACCTTCTTACCATACTACATCTTCTTCCAGTATCAGATTACAGGAGTTGAGTTCAAGCATCCCGATTTCCACTAATAGTGGTTCCGTGGTTCCTTTATTCCATGGCCAGCAACAGGGGGCACAACAACAAACATATACCCAAGCTCAATATGATCCATATACCGTACCGGCTGATGGAAACAATCATCAGATCCAAGACGCTTACAAACAGACACACCCTCAGATGACAATTTCAACAACAGTTGGTGGTCCCATTATGCAAACAGTTATGACACCCCAGGGTCCGCTGCCGGTGTACCCTCAGAAGCCGGTAAATACGCCCATCTCCGCCTATCCGATTGATTACAATCATTATCCAGATCTAACCACAATGGTGAACTCAAATGCCAACATTTCTGTCCCATTGGTTGAAGCACAATTTGTCGATCATAAAGTGTGTAGACTTTGTGGGAAGAAAATCACCCGTGATATGTCGCGACACATGAGGACTCACCAATCAGAATCGAGATTCAGGTGTGTATTTCCAAGAGATCAATGCATTCATAAACTGGGCAAATTTAATCGACCCTACGATTTTAAGAAGCATCTTTTGAATCGTCATTTTCAATTTGACAACCCATCAATTAAGAAATTGCATAACTTAAGTGATAAATTAGATCACTGGGGTACCTGTCCTTGTGGGTATAGATCCTTGGGTAGACATTGGTTAGATTTTCATGTGTTGGTTAACGATGATGATAATCGATGCCCGTTTGTTGAAGTACCGGTTTCATCATCCCCAAGAGACAGATGTAAAACAGTAGGTTAGTTTGCAATTTCTATTTCAATTCATCCTGATATATTATTAGCAAATTAGTTTTGTATTTCCTTATAGATGTTTGTCGTTTTCCACATGTTTGTAGTTATAATAATAAACTCTCTTTCATATTGAATCCTAACTTCCAATATCCATCATTGGTGATTGGAAGTTAGAGGAAGATTTGTGTCTGTCATAAAACTGGTTACTCCTTCTAATACATAAGCTCCTTTTAAGAACATGCGTTCCATGTTCTGTAGATCCTCCCAACAGTCTCGAATCTGCATAGTAATACTGGCATTTCGTTGAAGCTGTATATATAGCTAGTTTATGTACTAGTCAACATACCCTCAGGATTGCTAGCATAACACTTTTCACTGAGTTTAAGGAACAAGAATAAGAAAACTCACAGTGCCACAATAAAATATTTTATTAATCCTTATCATCGTTGGCTACGAATCAATGGTTAGCAGGCATTTGAGTCTGTCTTGATGGAAAAGTCTTACCAAAGGACTGTCTTTTCATACGTAGCAATGCTAACTTGGACGAAAACAACCAAGCAAAAATAAACGAAACTGTTGCTACAGTACAAGTGGAGAAGGTTGACATACAAAGAAGCCATTATATGTTCAACCCAATTGTCTATCTTGTCCTTGAACATGTGGCAGCACTATCATCCTGCATATGCGAGGTTTGGTTTATTTATAAGTTTTGCAGCACTAATTACAATGCCCATTGGGCTAAAGCGCAAAACCAAAACACAAAACCACCCGTTATGAGAAATTGCGCACACCAGCTCAATATTGTGTTGTCAAAAATGGCTGTAAAACATTTACCTTTACAACCAATTGATTGTCGATGTCACTTCGAGACTTGTGGCTAACCTGTTGTTAATTGTTGATAAACTAACAATAGAGGGCCATTGAATCAAGAAGCTTCCCATTTGCACAAAAACAAGAATCCAATAGTCCACGGAATGAGACTTAGGATGACGATAGGAGAAGAGGATGTTGTAAATGTTTTCATACTACTGTGGGCTTATACGAGCGTCTCAAGTACCTTACCCCATGTTCTTCAGTGGGTTATTGCACAAGCAATTTAAATGTAGCGTTAACTAGAATTTGATAGGTCACAGGAATGTAACATCCAAATATCTTGATTCGAATCGTGATTGGAATGTCAAAACGAGGAAGTTTTAGTTGGTTTCATCAAACTGGGCAAGTAACGAACGGAAACTTTCATTGGGATGGTATGTTAATAGACTGACTATTCAGGTATGTCTATTATTCAATCCAACAACCTCCTTTCTTAATCCAGTTTGCATGCGTTGCCAACAAGATTCCTTCTCTATCAAATTTAAAAATCTATGGAACATGACAATTTTGCACAAGAAAAATTCCTCACGAAGAAAAGAACAAAAACAATTTTAATGTTAAGAAAATGGTTAATTATTGTTGCTTTCTTTTTTTTTTTTTTTGCAAAGGTATCACATTATTCGACACACACACATTCCAATACCAACAATAAGTAAATCAATACAACAAGGAGAAAGGACAAACTACGGGGTAGAGTAAGAAGACAACCTTCTCCTATTTATAATCTTTGTACAAAGCTTGTTCAATAACTAGGTAAGATTTCCCAGGGGAAATTTGGCAAAGGAAAAAAGAGAAAAACTATTTCCACTAAAAATTTAACTTTCCCCCCACCTCCTCCCGACTTTCTAAGGTCGTATTATTCCTATAATCTACTACATAAAACCCACACACAATTTTACCATAATGACACAGAGAGGTAGTAGTCAGAGTGAAACATCTGCTTCTGACTATCCGGGGACTATGGATGCAACAGTATTTCAACTAGACACGTTATTCAATCATATAGAAACTTCAACCACTCCACCAGATACCAACACAGTATTTACCACACCACAACAAGAAGGAACCATGTCGACTTATATTAGCGAGCTACCTAATGCAAATCGGATCCCTTCTCATTCAGGAAATGAGAACGGTGCCAAAATCAAATCGTTTCCAAATAGATTATCCCCATCTGTTCCATCCTCCAAACTAGACTATGCTTACAATGACGCTTATGTAGAACAACAATTCAATCAATCCTTCGAACTATCGGATCACCAACATCAACAATCGTTCTCGAAAATACCGCAGCTTCTGCAACAAGAAAATGCATTTCCAGGCTCAGATACTACTGGAGGTAGCGGTTATAACAGTGATCAGTCATTCGTTACGCAGGCAAATCAAGCACAATCAACATATGGGTATAACAACAATGGTTCACAGTACCCACGAGCACCACCGTTTCAGCAATCTAATTTATCGACATCTAATCTCCAAGTCTTTGCGGAAAGGCAATCACCACCATTCGGATCATTCCCACAGAGACCACCATCAATACGACAGCAGTCGCTCCCGGTTTTCAAAACCAACAATGTATTGCAACCTCATGTTAAAGATGTGCAGCAAGATGTAAACCAAATGTTCAGTACTCCGCCAACTTATTATGCCAGTCCCCCCTCGGGTCAATTTAAATCTCCTAAAATTCAACAAGCATCGTATTATATGCCATCGCCGTCTTCGCAGCAACAAATACAACAGCAACCACCAGTAGAGGTGCTGGCACCACCACAGGTTATAAAAGATGCGTCCGGAATGGCAAGCAAGAGCCCCAGGTTGGATGAAGCTATTCAACGAGATTTGAAACCACGGGCCAAGCGAGGTAGACCCAAGAAAAATAGAAATCTTCATATTAAATTGGATGGAATAAACAAGAAACCAATTATGGGGTCAAGGCTCGTAAGTTCTGCGCATTCAGATTCGGGTGCAGACTATTGGTGTCGAACCCCAGGTGGTCATCGAGTACCGTCAGCACTTTCATTCACTCCCGTCCATACCTCGCTTAGAAATGGCAATGATTCAGATAAACATTTGAAATTTTCAGAGAACGAATTTGAGTTTACAGACGATGGCCTAGGGTTGAGCGTTCAATCATTTGATGTTACGCCATCCATGGAACCACCGAGAGTCAATGGGTACTTTGAGATTTCTAGTACTCAACAGCCAGTTTTAAATCCAGGCGGTTTCTTTTCGCCAGGTATTGATGCAAACAAGAACGGCATAGACCAATTTAATGAGACTTTTGAAGAATACTTGAAACAAACTGACGGTAGACAACCACAGAGCACCACCGGTAACAACAACGCACACTACGATCATCAACAAGTATCATTTGCAGCCACAGTTCCGGAGTTTCCATTTGATGTCACTTCGGAACCTATAGAACAACAATTGCACGCGCAAGTAGTATCCCAACCACTGCAGGTGATCCCGCTGTTAGTAGAACCTCCGGAAGTTCTACAGCCACTCTTGCAACCAGAACAACAGCAAACTGAAATGTTTCAGCTGGACCCGGCAATGTCTTTTCTTGAACCAATGGGAACGGACCCATTTGATTCGTCTCATAGTGAGCCAACACCAAACAATGATTTCTTGTCACCACCAGATGACTTGTCAATGACGAATATGGCTCATTCTACTATTAACAACAAGCGAGGGTACTCTGATAATATCCAGGTTTCAAGACAACATAGATCCTTAGACGGATCAGAGAATAATTCTGAAAATGAAGCTGAAAAATATGGCTCTCGCCCAGGAATTCCAAGAAGTAAATCGGATCAGGGTGTTATAATTGAGGTAAAATCCGATAAGGGAATGTCAGGCACATCGCCAAATTCTTCAAAATCTTCGAAAAAGAGGGTATCTAGAGGTGCTGTCTGTTCAGTTTGTGACAAATTCATCAGTCGTGACTTAACTCGTCACATGAGAATCCATAATGAAATTGGGCGTTTTCAATGCATATATCCAAAGTATATGTGTAATCATAGAACCCAATATTTTAATCGTCCTTATGATTACAAGAAGCATTTGTTGCATCTGCATTTCAAATTTGATGACCCGAAGGGAAAGGCAGCTCATACTTTGACTGATAAGCTACCGTTGTTTGGAACTTGTATTGCTTGTGGAGCAAGATATAGTGCTTCTCAATGGCTAGATTTTCATGTTTTGGTCAGTGACAAAAGTCAACGATGCGCGTTTATAGAAGAAGATAAGGACCCGCAAACTTTGGCATGATTTGGTTGATTTCGTCAGCGGATATTCGATGTTTGAGTAATTTAATAAACTTTTTGATTACAATCTACAGTGGTTAGAATGTATAGGTAATAAGTAAAGATTACAGTAGATTTCTTTTATGGTATCACTCTAAAGTAATCAGTATGAAGTAAAGACTAGCGTGCCAAACACTCAAAAACAATAGTGCAAATCAAAAGTGAGTGTCGCACACCCCTTCTTTAGATTTCCGAGATTTCGGCTTGTACTTTCCCAATTAGGAAAGTGAAAATTTGCGCATCACCGTTTGCGTTGCAGTTTGGAACAATGGCCCAATTATTGACCCAATGACTCGACTCACCCCAAACTGGTACTGAACAATTTGCTCATTTGCAATCATGTCTACAGTATTTAAATAGCCACGCCAATCCCACCATGCGTGAACTCATTCCTGGAATATACTCCACCAAGTTTTCGTCAACACACAACAAAACTCATGAGTTCCGAAATTCCAACACCAACATCAATCCACAACAAACACCACATGGAATCCGCTTCCAGTACAGGAATGGCCATGATGGGAGTATCCACCAGTGGACATGAACACATGATGGAATCATCAACTACCACCATGATGATGATGGCCATGTCAACCGATAGCCACGCAATGCACATGAATTCCACCGCTACTTCAACTGCCGTACCTATGGATCATGGAAGTATGGAAGATATGGATATGGGTGGGATGCATATGTACTTCACCACCAATTTCAAGGATTATCCCGTTGTGTTCAAGGGTTTAGCCGCTGGTAATTCTGGTGAAGCATTTGGGATCTTTGTGTTGTTATTCGTCGTGGCGATCTTGACGAGATTGATCGTGTTTGGAAGGGTTTATTTAGAAGAAGTTGCCTGGAAACAAGATGGTCAAGAAAGTATACGTATTGTTGATGGGACTGGGGTTGGTGCTGCTGGTGGGATCAGCCATACTAGATCACAATCTTGTGATAAAGTAAGTTCAGAAGAGAGTACGGGGCCTGTTAATAAACCAATTTCAAAAGTATCGTCAATGTTTAGAGAATTTATCAAATTGGTACTTTATGTTATACCCGATATTTTAAGTTATTCATTGATGCTTGCTGTTATGACATTCACATTGGCATATTTCTTCGCTGTTGCAGTCGGAAGTGGTATAGGAAACTACATTGCTAATAGGTTAATAGAAAAGTACAGATTGCCCAAACAACAAGGTTCATGTTGTTGAAAGAAAATAGAAGCAGTCTTTAATTGTATATTAATAATTACATAATAATGAATACATAGAAAGTTCCCTACTGTGGCATAATTTCATCAATCTTTTTTAATAAGTCCGCGAATTTTCCTTTATTAAACGAACTTCCTTTCCCATCTGCCAATTTCTCACTATACACCAACCTGGCCATGTTTTTGAATGCAGATTTGCTATACTCTTGCTCATTCGATTTTACCTTGTTGATGAACAGGAATTCATTCAAAGTAAACATATTAAAATACGCGGAAGACTTGGTGAAATCAATTGATTCAGGATTGCCGGCTAAACTTCGCAACATTTGTTGCAAGGTGAAAATATTCAACAAGATTCTCTTTATACCATTATTATTTATCTTTTTTATTGTTGATGATCCTTGAATAATTAAATCATTCAAAAAACTCGAAAGACCAATTAAAATGCTTTCTCTTTCCAGATCGTTTAGTGACTTCGATAATTTATTATCAACCGCAAATACTTCTTGATTAAAAAGTCCAATATAATGATCGGCATCTCCCGGTTCAGAAACAGGTACCCAGTCCACTAATTTAAATGAATTAGAAACATAATAGATAGCTTTACATCTCAAATCGTATCTCAAAGCTAACAATGACCAATCCCTAATTGCCGCAAATGTTTGTATGACTAGATCAAATTGTTTGGACTTTTCCAGATTCAAGGCAAGGAAAACATTATGTTGGGTAATATCGGAGCTATTTGCGGAGAAATTTATCGACGGCCTTCCGTTCTCTAGGAACGACCAATTGTATCTCAAAATATCAACAGTGTCTCCATCTGCGTTTATTGAATTATTGTTTGACTCTTTTCTAATGTATGGCAACCATGACAATATCCATGAGGTGGTTAATAGTAAATGTACCACTTGAGCATATGTTTCTTGATCAAGTAAATCGTCTTTGCTGATAGAATAGACTTTATTGTTGCTATCGAAAAGTATTGCTTGTGTTTCTGAGTTGATCAATTCGTGTAATCCATCTGTATTCCCACTGGCTCGTGATTGCAAGATTTTACCACTTACACCTGCCAAAACAGGAATCTTCATCCATTTGCTAATCTGTGAAACCGGGCGGACAATTTCATCACCACCTGTTATTGAAACATGGCTGTTGCTTTCCTCGGTAGACAAAAGTTCGACATACAAGTTATTATATTCCTTTGCAAAATTCTGTAAAACTCGAAGCGTAATATCACAATAATCTTCACGGTAACTCAACGAAGTATTCAACATCAAACACAATTCCATAAATAATTTCTTGAAGTTGAATGCATTTTCATAGATCACCAAATTGGTAGTTGATGATTCAGCTTGATTTTTCACATTTGAAATGACCGCCACATTTGCACTAAAGTCTTGTTCAAGAGAAATTAAGTCTAGTTTCAACCCAGCACCGTGAACCAATTTATCGGATGTGTACGTACCTCCAACTTGTTCTCCAAACGCGATTTCAATTCCTTCTCGTAAATGGGATAAGAATGTCATCTTCATAAAATCATCAAAGAATTGGAATGCTGCTCTGATGTGTGGGGCATCCTTCGTCTCTTGTTCGGAATTAAAATCAACAAATACTCGTTGTGAACCTTCGATGAAAATCAAAAAGAATTCCAAGATTATTCTCATGCTAAATAAGTTTTTCGGGACCAATACTTCAATGGTCGCATTAAATGATTCACTTTGGATATATGGAGAATTGGTATCGAGGATCGCATTCTTCCCTTGCTCATCAGAAACGTTCAATCCTGGGAATATATCAGTCAAGATTCCTCGCAAATCATCTTCTGGCTTTGTACTTTTAAAGGAAATGTTTTCAAATTTGAATAGCTTATTGTTCTTCTTCATGACATTATAAATTTTGCTTTGGTCTCTTATTCTTGTCGCTTCGTTCAATCCTTCGGATTTAATCGCAGTCTCGTCATGTATGTAATTTAACATTAATGATTTCAATTCCTTCTTGATAATGTTCCAAATGTTGACTAAATGATTATATGAAGCATCCACTGGTTTATACCCCGAGTTTGATTGGGTTGCTCTCGTGGTTGCCAAGTTTTGTCCCGCTTCAATTAACTTGACTATATCCGATACCACTTTATGTCGATGAAATACGGCTAAGCATTTGATAAAGATGGTTCCGAATAAGTCTTGCAACACCATAACGGCGGCATCATTGAATCCATTGCGTCCCATAGTTTCAAATAAAGTTTGATGTTCCAAATGGCTTGTGGGAGGAGCTTTGGATAGCTTTGCCAATGAAAGCGCATGTTGCAGCTTGATTTGTTCGGTTGTTCTATTTATTAATCCATGGAGTTCCAGCTGGTTTGCATCCAAGAGGATTTCCGTGACTTGATGTAACCGGCTTAGCTTTGATGCAGTTATTAGCAACATATAAATATAGTGGAAAGATTCTGTGCTTGGGTTCAGTTTCGATTCTAGTAACACCTTATAGTCAATTGCACTTTCATTAGAAACCATATGGGAATGCAATTCTGGTAATTGATTCATCAAGAAGTTTTCAACTGGACGGGTCATGAAATCAACAATTTCGTTTATATCCAAATTCGCTGAATTATAGACGTATTGTTCCAAGTTTTTCAGATTTACCAATGAAGTAAACGAACTTAACTGCGGTATGTTTGAATGAAGCAAATTGGTCCATGAGAATATAGTTGATGTACTGGAATTTTCATCATTACTTCTAATATTCTTCAAATAGATTTCATTCTGTAATTCATCAATAATCATATCAAACAATTTATTTGATTGTAATTCTAAGTAGCTTTGAATTCCATTCATAGCCGGCAATGACCAGAGATTATACTTTTCTGCTAGCTTATATGCATCGGAAATCACATCATAAACTTCGTGAATCTTTTTATCAATAACCAATTGTTCGATTTTATCGGGCACGCTATTTAGTTCATCAATTGCATCCAAGATATCAATCATCCCAGAATATCTAACCGAAGTTTGATTTAAATCATTCAATAAATCGGAACGATCGTGAATCTCTTTATTTGAAGACTCCAAGAAATCTTTGATCGAAGCAGAATCTTCTTGTGATTCTCTTAAGGTCGATAACAACATATGATAAGTCCCAATGCTATTATTGAATAATTCATGATGTTCATTAACAACGTGTCGTAAAGCCAGTTCAGTTTTTAATTTCAATTGTTGGAAATCATCGTTACGATGGGCTAATCCAACTGAAGAATTGTCTAACAATGATATAGCTGTATCTATTGGGTTTGCACTTTCATCTAGTATCTGGGGCCAATCGTACCTAATCAATTGATAGACATCCTTCAATTCTGATATGGATTCATCCATTGATTTACGATCTTGCTTATTGGGACTGGTAGGCATACTGAAGGATAACCTTCTGGAAACTGATGATGAAGTCATACTGGGCTTCTATTCATTTATATAACCAGATTGAATGCGTGGTTTGGTTAGGTATAATGTTATCGTGGGTTGTTGGTTTTTACAACACATTCCCAAAATCACAACAATTTTAGAGACATTTGGCAACTCGCGACATTGGAATTGTTGCGACATAAACTTTGATGCGAAATTTACTCTTTGAAGTTTACAACCAAAATTGGGGTTGATGTTATGAGTAGAGACACTAGCAGTAGGCAACATGAATGCGATAGAAGTCATCGAATTGTCGGATGATGATGAGCATGATACATTGGTCCCGCCACTTTCACAACCCATGGCAACGCAAACTCAGGAAGTTATAGAAATGTACGTATTGTTTACTCACCATCCCCCATCATCAAGACGCGTCGTTACTAACATTTCCCACCAGAGACTCTTCGTCCGAAGATGAAGCACCACTAATACCACATCAACCCCCATCATCCACGATAGGTTCACATACACAACGAACCACCCGACTACCACTCCCTATTTCGTCGCCGGTGGCACCCCAAACACAAACCCTCTCTGATTCGATTGTTGAATCGTCCTTTTCATTTCAAATTGAAACCCCAACTACTATGGCTCAGAGGTTAATGAAAGCTGGCAATGGAAATCCAACACCGGTTG
>JAKUCC010000094.1:8346-27435 GCA_030563365.1 Hemisphaericaspora xylanilytica | reverse complement strand
TAATATCTAAAGAGTATTCTTAAAGATCTTCATGAACAAACATTTTATTACCACCTCCACCAACGTATTCTCCAACAACGTGTCCATCACCCTTTAATTGATATTGATAACTCATTAATCCTTCCAAACCAACAGGACCTCTGGCATGGATTTTGTTGGTACTTATACCAACTTCAGTTCCGAATCCATATCTAAATCCATCGGCAAATCTCGTACTTGCGTTCCAATAAATACCAGAAGAATCAATACTTTGTAAGAATTTTTCAGCAGTTGGTTTATCTTCGGTGATGATACAATCGGTATGCTTGGATGAATGTTCGTTAATATGTTTGATTGCTTCATTAACATCAGCAACCAATTTCACGGAAATGTCAAATGAAAGATATTCTTTATCAAATGAATCGTCAACGGTGTCTTTAACAAAATCATTTTGTTCAATAGTCAAAATCAGTTTGACGTCTGGCGTAACATGAATGGTTACCTTGGCATCGATTAAACTTTGCAAAATGTCATTAATTTGTTCTTGAGGGATGGAAGAATTAAGTAATAATTGTTCAACGGCATTACATCCAGCAGGATAATTTGTTTTTGAATCAATTACAATCTTTTTGGCTTTAGCGATATCGAAATTATTGTCAACATAAATGGAGCAAATACCATCGGCATGGCCCAATACTGGGATCTTGGTATTTGACTTGATAGATCTAACCAATTCATTTGATCCTCTTGGGATCACCAAATCGATATATTTATCTTGATTCAATAAATCAGCAACATCTTCTCTACTTTGGATCAATTGAATGGCATCTTTTGGAACGTCAGTTTCCTGCTGTAAAGTTTCATTAACAATATCACTCATAATTTTGAAGGTTGCATAAGATTCTTTACCTCCTTTCAAGATTGCGGAATTACCTGATTTAATAGCCAATGCAGTAATATTGGCAATAACTTCTGGACGAGATTCGAAAATAATCAACAAAACCCCAATTGGAGCTGTGACTCTGTATAAGTTCAATCCATCATCCAATTTTCTTGCCAAGGTGATTTTACCCATTGGGTCTGGTAATTCGGCAACATCCAAAATTCCTTGTAACATAGCATCGAATTTTCCTGGATTTGAAAGGTCAAGACGTTTGATAAGGGACGATGATAAGTTGTGGCTTATGGCATTATCCATATCTATCTTGTTAGCAGCAAGAATTTGTTCCTTGTGTGATTTAAGTGAGTCATGAATTGCTTGTAATGCGTGAGATCTTTGAGTATTGGTGAGGGTTTTTAAGGTTGAGAAGGCATTGTTTGCTGCCTTTGCAATAGCTTCTGAGGACATAGTTATTGTGGAAAGTGGTGTATGTTGTTCTACTCTATTAGTAAGCTAGATCAGTCAATGATAAGGATTTTTTTTTTCAATTCTTGTTGCTTGATTGATTGAGTCATTTTGGTTGTTAATGAAAGAACGGAAAAAGAGAAAGAAGAATTTGCGACAAATGCATAATATTGCGACAATAATTGTAGTTTTACGACAATAGTCGTTAATAGTGTAAAGACATACACGTAACTAAGACACATACACATTTGTTTGGTTCCAATTAATGTTTTTTTTTTTCTGTTGGTTGTAAAAATAAAATAAATTTTACCAATAAATGGGCAGTGCTAAAACTAAACGATTTATACACACACTCAATATATCAATACACTAATACTCTACTACACTATATAATATAATACTACAATATAGTACTATACACTACAATACTACTATACAACACACACACACACACCCACACACATACACCTACTTATTTATATACACATACACACACACAATTGATTGACTGATTTAATCCACTATCAACCTAATAACATATATATCGCCCCACCATTAATAGACTAAACAACACATCATGGATAAACAACCTTCAAATAATGACAATCCATTCACTGATAATACCAATTTAATAGACATGGATTATGATAGAGATAATCCTTATGGAGATAATAACATATCATCATATTCACAACAACCAACTTCTTCTCATTATTACCAACAACATAATGATCCATTTGCTGATCAATTCATAATCTCAGATGATGAAGAAAATGAAAATGATACTACTCATCAAGACAACTACTACTCAACTAATACAGGAACCAGTTCTTCTGGTCATAGACAAGTTCCATTACTCAATACCACCAATACCCCACAACCTTCGAAAAATGGTTATTTCAAGAGGAAAGGTGATTACATCGATATGAATGAATTGAATATCGACCGTGACCAACCAAGAGACTTTGATATTAGACACATATTTCAAAAAATGAAGGGGAAAATTAGTGGTAAACCCACGCAGACGGATTCAAAATATACTGGTACCCCAAGACAAATATTTATAATGGATCACGCCAGCAACTCCGGCAAGGGTTATTATGGAAATCATATTTCTACAACAAAGTATAATTTTGCAACTTTTATTCCCAAGTTCTTATTTGAGCAATTTAGTAAATATGCTAATTTGTTCTTCTTATTCACATCCATCATTCAACAGGTGCCTCACGTGTCTCCAACAAATAGATATACAACTATAGGTACATTAACTATTGTTTTGTTGGTTTCAGCAATCAAGGAAATCACAGAAGATATCAAACGTGCAAATGCCGATAAGGAATTGAATAATACGAGGGTGCTCGTGCTAGATCTGGCCACAGGAGATTTCGTATCGAAAAGATGGATTAAAGTACAAGTAGGAGATGTTGTAAAAGTTAATAATGAAGAACCATTCCCAGCTGATTTGGTATTATTAAGCTCATCGGAACCCGAAGGGTTGTGTTATATCGAGACAGCAAACTTGGATGGAGAAACAAACTTAAAGATCAAGCAGGCTAAAACCGAAACAGCATATTTGGTCAACCCAAGAGATTTGGTTCATGATTTGACCCAAACTGAAATCATATCCGAACAGCCAAACTCATCATTATACACATATGAAGGAAATTTGCATAACTTTAGATCAGGTGGTGATATCCCATTAAATCCCGACCAATTATTATTACGTGGTGCAACATTAAGAAACACCCAATGGATTCATGGTGTTGTCATCTTCACGGGGCATGAAACTAAATTAATGCGTAATGCAACAGCAACTCCAATTAAAAGGACAGATGTGGAAAGAATTATCAATTTGCAAATCATTGTTCTTTTCTGTGTGTTGATAACATTAGCATTGGTTTCTTCGATCGGAAATGTTATCAAATCAACAGTCGATCGTGACAGTTTAAGCTATTTGTATTTACAAGGAACATCAATGGCAAAGTTATTCTTCCAAGATATATTAACATTCTGGATTTTATATTCAAATTTGGTACCGATTTCCTTATTCGTTACCGTTGAATTGATTAAATATTACCAGGCTTTCATGATTGGTAGTGATTTAGATATGTACTATGAAGAAAGTGATACTCCAACAGGTGTTCGTACATCTTCACTCGTGGAAGAATTGGGTCAGATTAACTATATTTTCAGTGATAAAACCGGAACATTAACGCGAAATGTCATGGAATTTAAATCATGTTCAATTGGCGGAAGATGTTACATTGACGAAATTCCAGAAGATGGTCAAGCTCAAATAATTGATGGCATTGAAATAGGGTTCCATACTTTTGACGAGTTAAGGAATGATTTGGCAAACACTTCCTCCCAACAATCAGCAATCATCAACGAATTTCTCACCCTTTTGAGTACTTGTCACACGGTCATTCCTGAAGTTAACGAAACTACCGGAACTATTAAATATCAAGCAGCATCTCCTGATGAAGGAGCGCTTGTAGATGGTGCTGCCATGTTAGGTTATAAATTCACTATTCGTCGACCAAAGGGGGTTACCATCTCAAATACGATAACCCAAACAGATTCAGAATATGAATTATTAAACATTTGTGAATTTAACTCGACGAGAAAGAGAATGTCAGCCATTTTTAGGTGTCCTGATGGGATTATTCGTTTGTTTTGTAAAGGTGCCGACACAGTCATTTTAGAGAGGCTTTCACAAACAGAAGATCAACCATTTGTGGATGCAACATTGAGACATTTGGAAGATTTTGCGGCAGAAGGGTTACGTACTTTATGTATTGCATCACGTATCGTATCGGAAGAAGAGTACGCTGCCTGGTCAAGAACTTATTACGAAGCATCTACTTCATTGGACAATCGTAGTGATAAATTGGACGCAGCAGCTGAATTGATTGAAACTGATTTGTTTTTGCTTGGTGCAACTGCAATCGAGGATAAATTACAAGATGGTGTACCGGAAACTATACATACTTTGCAAAATGCTGGAATTAAAATATGGGTTTTGACTGGTGATCGACAAGAAACTGCAATTAATATCGGTATGTCTTGTAAATTGCTTAGTGAAGATATGAATTTATTAATTATCAATGAAGAAACTAAGCAGAATACAAGATTGAATTTACAAGAAAAACTCACCGCAATTCAGGAGCATCAATTTGATGTAGAAGACGGATCATTAGAATCTTCTTTGGCATTAATTATTGATGGGCATTCATTGGCATATGCTTTGGAACCAGATTTGGAAGACTTATTTATTGAATTAGGATCACGCTGTAAAGCCGTCATCTGTTGTCGTGTATCTCCTTTACAAAAGGCACTTGTTGTGAAAATGGTCAAGAGAAAGAAGAAGAATTCGTTATTATTAGCCATTGGTGATGGTGCAAATGATGTTTCCATGATTCAAGCAGCTCATGTTGGTGTGGGTATCAGTGGTATGGAAGGGATGCAAGCAGCAAGAAGTGCCGATATTTCCATTGGTCAATTCAAATATTTGAAGAAATTGTTATTAGTCCACGGCTCTTGGTCCTATCAACGTATTTCAAATGCTATTCTTTACTCCTTTTACAAAAATATGGCATTGTATATGACCCAATTTTGGTTTGTGTTTGCCAATGGATTTTCAGGGCAATCAATTATTGAATCATGGACATTAACATTCTACAATGTTTTCTTCACCGCCTTACCGCCATTTGTTTTGGGAGTCTTTGATCAATTTGTTAGTGCCAGATTATTGGATCGTTATCCACAATTATATCAATTAGGGCAACAAAGAAAATTTTTCAACGTTCCTGTATTTTGGGGATGGATTGTTAATGGATTTTATCATTCGGCCATTGTTTTCTTGTGTTCATTTTTCATATTCAGATATGGAAATACTTTGGCAAGTGGGTTAGTCACTGATAACTGGTCATGGGGTACTACTGTATATACTACGTGTACATTAGTGGCATTGGGTAAGGCAGCATTGATTGTAACATTATGGACCAAGTTCACCTTGATTGCGATCCCTGGGTCATTCCTCTTGTGGTTAGCATGGTTCCCCTTATATGCGATAATTGCTCCCAAGACTGGTGTTTCTATGGAATATCGTGGTGTGCTTGCAGCAACCTATCCTTCCATTGTGTTTTGGGCCATGGTTTTCGGGGTCGCGGTATTATGTTTGCTTCGTGATTTTGCATGGAAGTTTTTCAAACGAGCATATAGTCCTGAAAGTTACCATTACGTGCAAGAGATTCAGAAGTATGATATTCAAGATTATAGACCTCGTATGGAAGAATTTCAAAAGGCAATTAGAAAGGTTAGACAAGTGCAAAGAATTAAGAAGCAAAGAGGGTTTGCATTTTCTCAAGTTGATGGACAAGACCAAGAAAAGATTGTTAGATTGTATGATACTACTAAGAAGAGAGGAGTTTTTGGTGAGTTGACCGAAAGTACATAGATCAGTTTATTGGAAATAGACATTTAATAAGAAGTATATATAAGAAAGTAATTAATTACTATTTGGATTTGAGTCATACACGACATTGATTTTCAAGTAGTCTAAAATTTTTTTACGAATGAGTAACCTTTGTGATGGGAGGTATATCTACAAACCATCCGTTGAACCAGCATAATAATGACCGATCAAGCTAATGAAGTAAAGGATGCAACTCCACAACCCACTGGATCAACTGCGCCTGCAGATTCGTCATATACTACAACGGAAACCGGAGAAAAGAAGCTCTCAAATAAGGAATTAAAAGAATTGAAAAAGAAGGAAAAGGCTGCCAAACGAGCTGCCCAAAAGACAGCAATTGGAATCACACCTGAACAACAACAAAAGATTGCTCAACAGAAGATGGAAAAGAAGAAACAACAAACAGCAACGGTCACCAATTTGAAAAAACAATTGGATCAAACCTTGATCAAACCTGAACGAAGAGCGGTGCCGGCATTATTTGGACATTTGGAGACTCGTGAACAAAGAAATGCTGCTTCTCCTACCATTAGTCATATTGTCCACCCAGCGATTCTCTCATTGACTTTAAAGTATTCCAATTATAAAATTGTGGGATCTAATGCAAGATTGAAACATATGTTGTTGGTATTTAAACAAATCATTGATGATTATGTTACTCCTGAAAATACAACCTTGACTAGACATTTAACTGGCCATTTATCCCATCAGATTGAATATTTAAAATCGGGTCGTCCATTATCGGTGTCAATGGGTAATGCCATTAGATGGTTGAAGCAAGAAATTTCTCATATTTCGATTGATACAACTGAAGAACAAGCCAAGGAAATACTATGCGGGAAAATCGATGATTTTATCAAGGAAAAGATTGAATTGACTGATCAGTTGATTGTTGATAATGCGTCGAAACATATTGCTGATGGATCAACTGTGTTGACATATGGACATTCACAAGTTTTGGAAGAGTTGTTTGCATATTGTGTTACTGAACAGAACAAGAAGTTTAATTTAATCGTGGTTGATTCAAGACCATTGTTTGAAGGTAAGAAATTAGTGAAGAATTTGGCAAATACTTATTTGGAGGATGGCGAAGTCAATGATTTGCATTCGATTAATAGTAAAGTTACTCCTGGTGTTCGAATTCCAATAACAAAGAATCATATAAGCATCCAATATGTTTTGTTGAATTCGCTTGCATCGTCTCTTTTGGATAATGTTGACTATGTATTTTTGGGTGCTCATGCCATGTTATCCAATGGTCGTCTTTATTCACGAGTTGGTACCGGTTTAATCGCCATGATGTGTCATACCAGAAACATTCCTGTTTTAACTTGTTGTGAATCTATTAAATTCTCGGATAAAGTCCAACTAGATTCCGTTACAACCAATGAGTTGGGAGATTCCGACGATTTGGTTAATGATATTGCATCGAATAAACCACCTAAAAAGCAATCATTTGCATTGGAACAATTTATAAAGCAAGCAGAGGCACAAAATGAAAAGAATTCCAATAAATCAAAACAACAAAAAGGAAAAGGAAATCAAGCTAATGAGGACGCTGACGCAGAAGAGGATGATTCTGCTCCATTGAAGAATTGGAAGGATTTACCTACATTGAACATATTGAACATTATGTATGACTTGACCCCACCAGAATATATTGACAAGGTCATAACAGAACTTGGATCATTACCTCCATCATCTGTTCCTGTCATCTTGAGAGAATATAAGAATACTTAGAAAAACTCTTGTTTTATATAGAAAAATGCACGTTTAATAATAAATCAGCTTCATGTAAACAACACCTTCATTTATTTTTTGCCACCAATTGAATTTTTTTTCACACCCAAATCAGACTTCTTCTTTATTAACCCTATTGAACAACCAACCCAATTTTGAACAAAGAACAAATGGCAGAAAGTGAATTGTCATTGATCAACAAGGTTGAGTTGCGTATAGCATTAGCATCAGATGATACTCAATTCGAACACGCGTTAAACCTTTATCTAGCACCAGTTCTACTCAAGTTGGCCAGTCCTCATGGAGAAGTAAGAAAGGCAGTACTTAAAATTATCCAACATTTAATCCCCAGAATCTCGGCATCGAGAAATGTTAAACTACCAGTCAATGCACTTGTGCAACAAGTGAAGAAACCTAGTGTTAAAGAAGGTGTTGATTCGTCGTCGGTACGATTATATTCAACTTTGTTTATCATACGTGGAATTGATCGGTTATCTGATCAAGAACGCATTGAGTTAGTCCCACAAGTTGTGGAAGGGATTCATGATTATGCCAATGGAATTAGAGCAAGGATGTTTAGTATACTATGTAAATTATTGCAATCATGGAAAGCACCTGATATTGGTACACAAGAGTATGAGAATATGAGAAAGGTTCTTAGATTTGAGGAGAATATCGCCGATGAGAAGTTTTTGGCAATGACTATAAGTAAATTCTTATTGTTATTACCCGACTCTGGTTCGAAAGCTACCCCTGGGTTGACCATACAAGATAATGCGTTCTTTACTACTGACGCTGGAATTACGTACAAGACAAAAGAAGAGGTGCTTGCAACTAAACGCCATTTGCTTGAATTTTTGAATGCCGGGTTTTCAAATGATCAATTAGCATTGCCGTTGCTTATTGCTTCCGCGGATCCTTTATCGTCAATTAATGAACCTGCGGAAATTCGATTTAAAAAGATAAATGTGGATGTCGATAATATTCTGGTTTTTGGAAAAATTTCATTTATTGATTATGTGGTTGGATTATATTTGGGAGAAAAGGCCCCTCCTGTTGATTCCAATTTACAATATAAGATCCTTCTGGTATTAGTGAAGAGTACTAAAATTCGGTCACACCCAGAGATTTCGAAGATAACCACCAATGCATTGGGTTCGGATAATGTCAAAGTGAGACAATTGGCAATCGAACTAATTAAATGGCTTGCAAAATCGGAAATTGCTATAGAAGGACTCGAGAAGTATAACCAGGTGATTGCAAAACAGTTGAGAGAGGCTATACAAGCTGATGGATGGCCAAGTATGTCTATCCAAGGGCTGACTAATTTTCATGCGAAATTTAAGGACAGGCAATCTCAATATGAAACGTTGGGAACAATACTAAGATCCAATGCCATTTTATTTTATGACGATTGGTCTTATATCGAATTTTTGTTTGAATCACTCGAAGGAGATTCTCCAGATTTCAGAATATCCATTCAAGATGCGTTATCGGGGTTGACTATTCATTTATCCACCTTGTCAGAAAATCAGAAATTATCATTGAAGGATTTGGCACGGAAATATTTAACGATTACAAGATCAAGTAATGCAAACACGAGTGCATGTCGATATATGGTTATAAAGTATATCAATGCGGCGTTCCCTTTTGATGACCCTGTAGCAAGAATTCTTTGTGTTTTAGGAACCACGAAGGAAAACTCTCCTGATACCATTGAGGAATCTCAAAATGGATTGCATCCACATTGGTTTAATCTTAGACAAGCAAACAATTCCGCCGAGTTTAGGTCGACATCTTATCTACTCGGACAAGAAACTAGCGTCACATTTCCATCATTTGAATCATTCGTAAATACTTTGGTGAATGAAATTGAAATTGCGAAACAAGCTGGTGATGAAGTAGTATTCCAAGCACTTCCCAAAGCAATCGAATTTTCGGAACGGATATTGATTATGGAAGCAATTTCAGGAAGAGAAACAGTTGTTGTCACCGATCAAGATTGGGCTATAAGAATCGATAAAGCAATTGACATGAATGACCAAGTTAGGAAACTAGTTGAGGAAAGAATGAAGTCACTGGATTTACAGGAGGCTCTTTTCAAACTAATGTCGATCTGTGTTGATGCCCTCGTAGGGCAGTTTATAAATTCAGCTTCTGTCACTAGCCATTCATCCTATGGTAATATTTTAGCTAGATTGCTTTCATTTGCTTCATCTCCAGCTATCCTGATGATGGTTCCTAGAGTAGGAGATCTTTGCTCATTGTTAGACTCAAGAATGCTTAATGACATCGCACTTGAGCAGATATGTAAGTGCATTGGTATTATCGGGAGCCATCCATCTAATGATGACTCAAGCATTACCGAATTTTTCAAGCAGGTTCCATTGGAGGGCGATATGACGTACAAGATTAGAGGCAGAGCATTGTGTTCTGCTTATTTGCTTTCAAGATTGGTTTTGAGAGACAGATTGAACGTAGTTACAATTGATGATGTAAAGGTGCTTTTGGAGTGTCTTGAAAAAATGTTGAAAGAATCGACCCATTATTATCTTGCATTAGATGCCATTTCACAATTATCCATCTTTGGAGTGTTGGGCCCGATTTTGAATCAGGAATTATCTCCATTTGTTGAAAAGTTTAGGGAGATCATACGAGCAAAAGTCAAGAGAATTGACGAAAAGTCGGTTTTGGCACTTGGGAATTTAACCCTAGCCAATGAAAGACAAGTATGCGAGGAATTAACTAATGATGAACAATTGATATATGATTCTCACGTTTCCAAACAAATTGAGTATATCTTCACATCAAGCGAAGCACTTGTTTTGGCAACCACAGGGTGGGATTCAAAGCTTTTGGCCAAACAATTGGATATCCAACGCACAAGTGTTCAGTACATTCCTCGTAATACAACCAGAATAGAAATTATTTTGAACTTTGTTTTGAAAGCTTGTTCTAATACAAAACCTACATTACGAAAGGCAGGATGTATATGGTTATTATCATTGGTTCAATATTGTGGTCATTTAGAAGTAGTTCGGTCGAGATCCGCTGAATTGCATATTTCCTTTATGAGATTTTTGGCTGATAAGGATGAACTTATTCAAGAATCAGCATCACGAGGTTTGGGATTAGTCTACGAAATGGGAGATGTTGAATTGAAAGAAACTCTTGTGAAATCTTTATTGAAATCATTCACGCAATCGAGTACTACTTCGAAATTCACAGCGGGTACGGTTGAAGAAGACACCGAGTTATTTGAACCAGATTTGTTACGTACTAATGATGGGTCAATATCGACGTACAAGGATGTTTTGAATTTGGCACAAGATGTTGGTGATCCCAGTTTGGTATATAAATTTATGTCTCTTGCCAAATCATCTACATTATGGTCATCGAGAAAGGGAATTGCTTTTGGGTTGGAATCGATTTTATCACAAACATCATTAGATAAAATGTTCGCTAACAATAAAAATTTATCCAATAGATTGATTCCAAGGTTATTTAGATACAGGTACGATCCCAATGCAGGTGTTTCCAAATCGATGAATGATATTTGGAATGCGCTTGTTAATGACACCTCAAAGGCAGTACTGGCTAATTTTGATATAATTTTATCGGAATTATTGACTAGTATGGGTAAAAAGGAGTGGAGAACTAGGCAGGCAAGTACGGCAGCGTTGAATGATTTGTTGCAAATGGTTGAATTAGATCAATATGAAAAGCAATTAGATGATATTTGGACTATGAGTTTCAGAGTAATGGATGATATCAAAGAAAGTGTACGGAAAGAAGGTGTACAATTGACGAAATCATTGGCGACTAATTTAACCACCATGCTTGAATCAAATCGATATTCCAAACAAACTGATAAGATTTCTTCAATTTTACGATTTTTGATTCCATTTTTCTTGGGAAACAAAGGTTTATTATCCGATTCACAAGAGGTTCGAGATTTTGCATTATCGACCCTCTTGAAATTATGCAAGTCTGGGAATAAAGCTATTAAATCATATGTTCCTGAACTCATTGAGAACTTTATTTATCTTTTCTCAAGTTTAGAACCACAATTTGTCAATTATTTAGTCTTGAATGCGTCCAAGTATAACGTGGATAATAATTTGATTGATGCCAGTCGATTAAAGAATGTTGGTAATTCTCCGCTAATGGACGCAATTGAGAATCTATTAGGTCAACTAGATGAAAGTACTTTGCCTGATTTTATTGACCGTTTGGAAGCATCTATAAAGAAGAGTGTAGGATTGCCTTCTAAAGTCAGTGGTTCTAGGGTTTTGGTATCGTTGATTATGAATCATTATGAGCTGATCAAACCATATGGAAATAGATTACTTCAAGTTGCACTGTCACAAATCAAAGATCGAAATGACACAGTGGCCCTGAGTTATGCAGCAGCCCTGGGATATTTATGCCGAATTGCGGAAGTTGATTCGATTGTCAAATATGCAACAAAGATAACCAAGATGTATTTCGAGTCCGCTGAAGTTGGTGATGATAGGTCAAGGGTTTTGGCATCCATAGCTAGTGAATCAGTGTCACGTTATGCTGGTGATAGGTTTGACATAGTTGCGGCGGCATTTTTACCATTGGCATACATTGGGAAATTCGATTCCAATAAACAAGTTGTGTCTAATTTTGATAAAGAGTGGATTGAACATTCAAGTGGAAGCAAATCAACGGTCAAGTTATACCTTATGGAAATTCTCGAGTATATTCAACGATATTTAAAGTCCAATGAATTTGCTGTGAGGAAAACTTTAGCCAAAGCATTATGTGATTTATGCACAGTCATTGACAATTTGAATCAATTTTCTGATAAAGTCATCAATGAAATATTAGAGCTTCTCTTGGAATCCAATAAGGGCAAATCGTGGGATGGTAAAGAGTTGGTATTTGAGTCATTGGTTTCAGTTGCAATCATGGCAAGGTCATATCTCGTCAAGCATCCTGATATCCTCACAGCGATCAATAGAACTGCAATCATAGAGGCCAAACGAAGAAATAAGGATTATCAAAAGCATGCAATTCTCACCTTGGGTAAATATATCCACGATTTCCATGAAGACGAAGAGATTGTCGAGGTATACATTGAAATAATGACCAAGGTATTAAGTGACAAGTATTGGAAGTCCGATACTAACGACGATGATGACAGTGATGAGGAAATGGATGACGCAGAGCGAGTTATCAACGCCAAGGAGAATATCGAATTAGAAGAAAAGCGATTGAAATATATCGAGAATTTCGTCACTGTATTTTATACCGATCCTAAAGTTAACTCCGACTTGTTTGAATTTATCTTTACCCAATTGGCCGAGATTTTCGATTCGCTATTGATTGAGAATACCTGGAGATCAAAATTACAAGTTACGGAAGTATTCAAAAAGATCCTAACACAATTAGAAGGCAAATCGATCCTGGAAAATCAATGCAACACATTATGGAATACTTGGTTAGTATTGAAAACCCAATGCTTGAATGTTAATGATATTGAAAATGTTAAGGTTCAATTTATAAGGTTGTCCTTCCAGTTAAGCAAGTACCTTGAAGGTGTAGGTTTAGATGAAAAGGCGCGGGCCATTAAGCAAGAACTTGAAGGTTTTAGTAATATTGAGTTGTCCAGTGTTGTGTTAACCGAGCTACACAAGAATTAAATATTTATCATGCACATGTACATATATTGAATAGATGATTACAATACCACCATGGGATGGTAAGTGTCTAAATTTACTCTACATTTTTAATTGATTGCTCTTTATTCACAAGCCATTCACAGTATATATTAGCAAATATAGAAAGTATCTTTGATATCAGCTCCTACATAAAAAATTCTATAGACTCAATGACCACCTCTTAATCTTAAGACCAAGTGTAAAGTGGATTCTTTTTGAATGTTGTAATCGGATAAAGTTCTACCATCTTCTAATTGTTTACCAGCGAAAATCAAACGTTGTTGATCAGGTGGAATACCTTCTTTATCTTGGATCTTGGATTTAACGTTGTCAATAGTGTCAGAAGATTCAACTTCCAAAGTGATAGTCTTACCGGTTAAGGTCTTGACGAAAATTTGCATACCACCTCTTAATCTCAAGACTAAATGCAAAGTGGATTCTTTTTGGATATTGTAGTCGGATAAAGTTCTACCATCTTCTAATTGTTTACCAGCGAAAATCAAACGTTGTTGATCAGGTGGAATACCTTCTTTATCTTGGATTTTAGATTTCACGTTGTCAATAGTGTCAGAAGATTCAACTTCCAAAGTGATAGTCTTACCGGTTAAGGTCTTGACGAAGATTTGCATACCACCTCTTAATCTCAAGACTAAATGCAAAGTGGATTCTTTTTGGATATTGTAGTCAGATAAAGTTCTTCCATCTTCTAATTGTTTACCAGCGAAAATCAAACGTTGTTGGTCAGGTGGAATACCTTCTTTATCTTGGATCTTGGATTTAACGTTGTCAATAGTGTCAGAAGATTCAACTTCCAAAGTGATAGTCTTACCGGTTAAGGTCTTGACGAAAATTTGCATACCACCTCTTAATCTCAAGACTAAATGCAAAGTGGATTCTTTTTGGATATTGTAGTCGGATAAAGTTCTACCATCTTCTAATTGTTTACCAGCAAAGATCAAACGTTGTTGATCAGGTGGAATACCTTCTTTATCTTGGATCTTGGATTTGACGTTATCAATAGTGTCAGAAGATTCAACTTCTAAAGTGATAGTCTTACCAGTTAAAGTCTTAACAAAGATTTGCATTGTGTGATTTATGTACCTAAGTTTGATATATATGTAGAAATATCGATTGATTGGATGATAAAAGAAAGGAAAGGAAAAGGGTTGTAAATGAAATTTTAAAATTTCGGTGGCGATTTTCACACCCCTTTATACTCCAGATTTGTATGAGGTGTGTGTGCGAGTGTGTGTCGTGTGTTTTTGTGTGTTTAGGTGTGTGTGTCACAAAGAACAAAAATACTATGGCTACACTGGATTTCCAAAAGGGGAATTCCATCCCGCTTAACCTTTAATCACTGTGGTTTTACAAGAGAAAAATGTCGCATGTCACAACTCCTATTTTTTCTCTGTAGAGTTGGCTGGTGGCACTGCCCTACAACCCACAACCCCTAAATTCACTCATACTACAATACAACAAAACAAAAAAAAGAAACTACAATATTATTTAACTTCGTCATAGTAAAAAGCTTCTTATCTTAAACATTAAAAAATAATCTCACCTAGATCAACAATACGACATTTTATGTCGCCAATTGCAAGTATTGGCGCTTTTTATTGTGTGTAGTTGGTCATCTGGTGATTTATAATTCAATTGTTTAACGATGGAAATGTGAATCGTTTAGTTCCTTTGTTTATAATTAAGAACAATCGAGAACCGCCCTGAGGGATAAAACGTTTAAGATGGATGCATGACTGAAAATAAAAAGTATAAACACAATTTGAATGCTCATCGCGTGGCAATAGTGGCGATGAGTAAACTGACACAATTGAACCATTACGTGATGTACCATGGAACTCAATCGAAGCTGACCTCGTGCTTGAAAACGACAAATCTGGAAGCGTGATCGAATATGCAATTCTAATAAGGGAACACACCAGAAAAATGCAAGAATGACAGTTAAAAATAGAATTGCTTTTGCAATCAATTCCCTCAAAATTTTAGATCGGCATCTCTACACCCCTTTGTACAACACGAATCACCTCAAATCATGATTTAAACCGTTTTCAAACAAAGATTGTGAATGTAAATGACAGCCTTGAATAATTGAATTGTTACGTTGCATTGTCAGCTTTTTAATATGCGCGTATGGAACAATCCTTTTGTTGCAATTACTTTTTGAACGTGGAATTTCTATACTAGGAACTTGGCTTATAAAATTCGAGGAGATGGATGCGTGTTTTTTGACGAGGTTTCAGTGAAAGTTTATATAGGATTTCAAGCCGAATGCAGTCGTGAGATCTGATATCAAAGGCACTTAAAAACGAATCAACATTTACAAGTCAATCCGAGTACCATCGTTTTCGCCCATATGCTAACTTAAGAAAGTCTTTCTCAACTTAATAAGGAAGTCGATTCTTTCAACTAAATGTGATACTTTGGCTACTAATAAGCTGTCCCCTCCCACAAGACAATACTCTGGTAACATGTTTCATTGGATGTCCTGGGCCATTCCAACTCAGAAATGGATTATCCAAGAGAGCCACACGATAAGTCCTGGTACTGAAATCATTATTCTTCTACTTACTAGGACTCTGAAAGATTTACCAACAGAGGGCTGTAGGTATACAATTCTCTTCAGTAGAATCTGGAATTGCGATACTTCACTTCCGAGCACCATGGGGGCCAATATATGGTAGTCAATGTTTTGGTACGTGATTTGTCTGGCACTCAGGATGAAATTCGATGTACAGAGTTGGCATTCTGGAATTGGCTTGCTGGTAGTTGACTCCTCCACTAGTTCTGACTTCAGTTAATTGATGGGAATTTGTTCAGAGTGTTTTAGAGTCGTGGATTCTTGAGTCTCCTACTGTTCCTGTCGTGGTTAGTTCTTTAAAAGTCATAGGAATTTCATTCGTAAAATTTACCAGTGCATGATTGAGTCAAAATCGTTTCCTCCACTTTTCTCTCAACGTGGCTCCGGGGTTCACTTGTATGGCAGCTTAATATGGAGAACTGAAGACTTTATACAAGGCATGAAGTTATCTTCCCCAAAATCTCATTTCAAAACCCCAGTTGGGGTTACAGGATTTGCATTGGCAAGTGATCGAGAACTTTCCTAAACTAGGAAATCAAAGCCGGTGAAAATCTCCACTTATTTCCTTCGAAGATACGGTACAAACTGCCTCAATGGCATTCTGATAAATCTTAACAAGGTGTTTGTATATTACAGAAAAAGGGAAAACAGGAATTCTTTCACTTCTTTCAAGATAGAGGAATCATCCTGGAAGGTTTTGGAAATCGGAATGCAAGAGTATGAAGCTCCGGATTTTGCTGCAACAATTCCTGCGGGAGAGAGAATATTTTTTTTGCATCCATTATACCCGCTTCCAGGCCGCATAACCGTAAAAAATAATAGTCTAAAGAGCATAACCTATCTGTGGCTAATGACACTCTTCAAATGAATTTTAGATTGTTCAATTCTCACTTTAAGTTTTTGAAGGAACCCAAACCTGGAAGAAGGGAATTTGGTTTGTATGCCAAAGCTTTATAATAGATTGGTGAGATTTAATAATTCGCAAACTCTTAGCTGATAGAATGATAAGTCTCCGGTATTATTCTACATCATAGACCTATTTTCGGGGCGGTTGACAAGATGACAAACTATTGCCAATTAGGAACGAGTCATAAACCTGGAGTTGGACCATATATATGGATATTGTGGCTAGGCAAATTTTTGTGTAGTTAAAATAATATTGAAGCGCAAGATCATGTACGTTTTCGAATAACGACAGACGATGTGGCTAATTTGCAAGAAAAAATATCAAAACCCGCATCATCTGTTCTCGTTCTCTAATCACAATTACAATCACCATTTCCACAACTAGCCATTAGGGGATGGTTCTTAATTTTACCAAAACAGGATGGCCATTAAACTTGATCCAATTAATTGGCCATGAAACCTACGCTATCATAACTATATAATCATCCCACTAGTAATAGACCCATCTTTGGACAAGTCAACTCCAAATGTTAATATATCCAATATTCATCCATGCATCCATGCATCTACATTTTTTTCTATGCATGAAAACGACCTTCTAGAAAACCCATTGTTCGGGTTATACGCCGAGCATTTTTGTGACGAGATTACAAGAATCGCAAACCACCCGGCAAACGGAAGAAATAGTGAAAACCTTCATTTGTGCATAATGAAGAAGAAGGGTTCGGTACTTTTTTCCATATGAGATTGAAAGGACACTATTGATTGGCTAGCGGGGAATTAGCCATTATGAAATATTGACCACCCGCAATTCCCCCCAAAAATAGGAGAACTACGCATTTAAGGAAACTACCCCAACCACCCTCTCCCCCAACTTGCTTTTAAGTAGTTTCTGTATATTACACTACCATTATCTACATTAGCCACCATTTGACCAAGCTCTCGGTTGGTGGTTTTGCAAAAAAAAAATACTTAACCTTTACCCATAGTTATGAGCCCGCATTCTCGCAAAATCGGAAATTACGCCTTCATCATCGGCTATTATTAAAATCCCGAGGAATAGTTATGAACCTTGCTTATATTACTGATTTTGATGATGATGATGATAGCGATGATGCATGGAACAGTACTAGAAAAGCCCTCATAAATTTACATAAATCATTTAATCATGGAGAAAGATATAATAAATAGCAAATTTATTACATACATACATAAATATGTGATATCGGGTATATACAAATCCAAAGGGAAAGGTTTTTAAAACCCGCAAATGGAGGTATAACCGGTACCATTAGCCGTTAATAATAGTCGTTTTGCAATCAAAATTGCGCGAAAGGTTAAAAGACTAGCTTTAGGACTACAACACTTGTGCTATTCACACCGCCTCGAATTGTAAGCTATTGGACTGTAGCCACCTCAAATATCCGCAATCATACTCTGTACTATGAATTTTACTAAACTCGACGGATAACGATACATGATTAATGAATTTGATCATCAGGTATGTATTGGAGTTTCAGTAAATTGACCTCGGTAGAGCTAGTACCTATAAGCCTTCCCGAAACCTCCAGGTTTTTGCATTGAGTATTGATAAAGTGTGCAGTGTATGAGCCTTACAATATAACAAGCCATGCGCTAGTTTTCCTTTTGATGGCAATGCATAATACTATCACTTTGTTATTCCTGGGAAAACGCTTCTATACCAACTCCCATAACTTAAAAAATTGGTGGAAGTTGATGCGCATTCGGTGTTCTTGGTGATGTAGGGGGGAACATTGATCTACTATTTGAAGGAGAACGCGATGTCGATGTGTCTGGTGTTGCAAATTGGCTCGAAAGTTGCCTGGAAATTGAATTAGTGTCCTCGTTTGAATAATTATGGCTGTCATAAGAATATCTTCTATTAGGGGAAGTAGATCTGTAATGAACAGGTGATGTCTCAACACGCAACAAATCAAGTCCGTCTAATGACGTTCTCTTCACTCCTGGAGATATCATATCTGTTCGTAGTTTATGAATATTGACTCTATACGACTCCAAATTTTCGGGAATTTCAATTAACGATGAAATTTTGGATAATTTATACCGAATAGCTTCATTGTATTTCTTGGGATAGTTTAATTTTGATAATGGTTTGAGTAACGTTTGAAAATGCTCCATTACCCATACCATAAATTCATCTGAACCATTCTGTAATAGATATAATATCACTGTAAGAGCTTTTAACAAACTAAGATAAGTTCTATTATCAAATTCTGGTGCTCGAGATTGCTTCTTAGTAGGCATATTCGGTATTGACATTGCTCTTCTTGGTGCCAATTGTTGTGAATATTGATTTTGTTGGCGTTCATCATAT
>JAKUCC010000093.1:0-27507 GCA_030563365.1 Hemisphaericaspora xylanilytica | reverse complement strand
TTGTGGATTCGTCAACCAAACGGACCCAGGGACCAAAGTTCAAGCTGATGGTATCAGATATCTTAAACAGGGGAGAACCAGTCTTCAGGAATCATTGGAAAAGGTTCCACTGATTCAGGGGAGTGATGAAGACTTTTATGTCGCATCCGGCATATAATGTCGAGAGGTGCGTCGACGACCTGAAGTGAAAAATCTTCACTTCAATTGTAATGTAATTTCTTTGTAGAGTTAATTAATTAATCAACGTAACATTGTATATTTGGTGGGCAAACTAGGTAACCTTCTCATCATTCTTTTTGATTTTGGAACATTGGAGATAAGTCCGGTGGTTTGTGATAGATGGTTAAGGTATGATAGAATAAAGTATGATCAAGATGATTATCGTCGAGTGTAGTAGATAAATTGCCGTACGTTAGAAGCATGATCGTAGATAATATGACTAGTTCGTCTGTACTGATTTCGCTTATTGCCCCAGATCTCTGCAAACTGTCCTCCGTTCAGTTACCAAACTGGTCTCCATGGTCATTATACAACCACTTCACAGTCGCATTCTTAGCAACACTGACTGCCCTCCAAAGAATAATTTCTAGGATTGTTCTAGTTCCGTCAATAATGGGAACCTCATATCTTTCTAATGAAGAACCTGTCCAACTCCCGTCATAAATATTCTTGTGCTGTATTAAGTATATTTTTTATTTTTATTATTTTTTCGAAAAGCAACAATGGACATGGAAGTATGGAACTGCCAAAAAATATTCTGGTTGAAAATAAACCACCTGATCAAACCATCACCTCAGATAATATTATGTAAGTACCAAGATGTCGAGGACTTGATTGAAGAAGAGTAGTATCATCAGGGGAGTAAGAGATTAACATCCTTGGTTGTCTAGTTTACCACCTATGTTTCAACTATCGAGTTTTGGCCACATATTCATCCCAGGATCCAAACACCCACCGGGGTTTGTTGTTATTGGATTATTACGAACGCCTTTATTGAAAGGTCATGCGCAAAAGTTATTTTCTAAGCCAGCCAGTTTATGCCATATCATCGTTCTTGGAGATACGGCGATCGCCCTGTTAACAGTAAACAAACCTCGTTTTTAGGCATATACCATATTGACTTGGCATCATCAATAAACTGATCTAGATGAGATAATGAGCGTGGAAGTAAATATTTTCAAGTAGATTTCTATTATGGTCAACGAAATGTATATTTTATGGGGTATTAGAGGCATTTCGGACTTTTTCACTGCTGTTTTCCTTCATGATATGGGCAATAGCAAAAGTATAATATTGAAAACAAAGGGATAATCTGCCAGTATAATCGGTGATGCTCATTTCAACATGACTTCAAGCAAGTGCGTGTAATACTAGCAATATCGAGACGTACCCGGTGTTGGTAAATACCCTCTAGTACTCGCTGTTCCTGTACGTCGGTAAACAACCCGATAGGGATGTTTTAGGGTTTGATGTCTAAAGGTTACATTTCACAAACTTTCTAATCAACGGCTTTCCCCAAAGGAGGTGATGACCAATACTGAGTCTTTTGCGCATTAAGTTGTAGAATCTTGTGTGCTGTGCATATGCCGAATATCCTGCAGTTGGGATTCGTTATTTAGCCAGAGGCTTAGGACAGTTTAATTATGCATTATGCAAGGTACCTTATGTTAGTTAAAGATGAAGAAAATGATATATTATATAATTAATAATTATTTTCTATTCGGAGTCTGAGGAACAAAGATCTCACGCCGGTGTCGGTATTTTCAACTTCTGCTTTTTCCGAAGGTGTTCCCACTGGGTAACAATTGACACGGGAATAATAGATAGAGATTTATGGATCTCATAAGCGCTTTACTCTTCACAAAAGTTGAGATGAATGATACTTTATCTCAATGTGAAGGGCTAGGATTATGGGTATGGGTTAAAAAAACTGGCAGGTTAGGGTGATGGGTCCTGTTTTGGGTGTATTCACTATCGCAAATTTGTTGTAGACAGAGGCACCTGTACAATGAACCACTAATACCCTCTATACAGGAAACAACTGAGTACCAACAAAGTGTCTCAGCAATACAAATTTATGTTCGTAGCCATGATCAGACCAGATCAACAAGAGGGCTCTTTCTGTTCCATGTGGGAAATAGAACTCATGAATCAAAGAACCTAGCAAACTGATACCGCTGACTGGTAGAAGCTATTGGCTCAGATGTTTATGAGTGATGCAATTAGAAGGAAGTCCAAGTAGGATATCAAAAAGTTAGATGCATACATTTCTCCTACTCTTACTCTCAATCTCCGACTGGTTCTTCTTGTATTGTGAACCATGGGTTACTCATCTAACGTGTTACAGATGGAAAAACACGAGACGCGTCTTTACAATTTCTTTTTCTTTTTTTTTTGCTTCTTTATTCAAATTGGGCAAGACACGATGCTTTCTAACAATGAGAGAAAGAAAGAGACAACGAGAGAGCGTGTAACTTGATCCAAAAAAGAAGGCAGGAGTGAATCTTTACAACCACCCACCAGGATTACAACCACGACCATTCCCCCCCTATTACACCCACCACCCCCATATTACACCTACCACAGGATAATGACCACATCAGAGCCATCTGGCAGTAAAAGACCACGACCAGAGGATGATGTCACAGAAGATGGGGATAGCCAGACTTTCAATCCAATGGTATGTTCATATTATAGTGCACCACACCCTCACGTGTAACCCACCTGAATATCATACTAACCAATCATATTGATTGTAGGGAAGCATGTCAGTTGATGAATTCATGACTCAAAAATTAAATAAACGACGTAAGATATCCAGCAGCTCATTAAACTCTGAAGAATCCGATTCAGAAGAATATTCCGACGACGACGATGAGGATGAGGATGATGATAATGACACATCGGCCACTTCATCGTCAGACAATGAATCCAATGGACCAAGTGGCGAAGCAAAAGCAGGCGTGATTGAAAAGTTACGTTTTGAAAATTTTATGTGCCATTCATTATTCGAACTTAAATTGGGGGATCAAATCAATTTTGTTATTGGGAGAAATGGATCTGGTAAAAGTGCGATTTTCACTGGGATCGCGGTCGGATTAGGTTGCAAAGCTCATGAAACCAATCGTGGTAACTCAATGAAGGATTTAATTAAAGACGGAACCAATCGTGCTAAGATCGTTATTGTATTTAAGAACGAAGGTGTTGGTGCCTTCCGTCCCGAGATTTATGGGAAACGAATTATCATTGAGCGGATATTGAATCGTAACGGTTCCAGTCCATATATTATTAAGAATCAACATAATAAGAGAGTGTGCAATAAAAAGGCAACGATTGCGGAAATGCTCACTCGATTTGGAATTGCCATTGATAATCCATTGGTGTTTTTGTCACAAGATCGGGCTCGAGAGTTCTTGACTGCCAGTAATGATAAGGATAAATACCAATATTTTATGGATGGGGCAAATATCACTCAAATTCTTGCCAATTATTCCGAAACTACCCAGAATATAAGACAAATTGAAACTAAAATTGGTCATGCCAAAAAACATGTTGAGGTTTGTTCAAATAGTTATAAACAAGCTCAACTTGTTTATAATAGTCATAGAAAGCAAGATGATCTAAGGAGAAGATTACATACTTTATACGGTAAGATTTATTGGTTTAATGTTAATTATATGGAACAAAAAGTTGGAAAGTATCAAACTTTAATGAAACAAACAGAAGAACAACTAGAGCAGAACGAGAAGGCCATTCTTAAATGTGACAAGGAAATAGAATATCTTGAATCAGAAGAGCGTATTGTTGAGAATCAACTTGTGGAAGCGAAAAGGAAATACAGTGAAGTTGATGCAGAATTTCAAATGGCCAATGATAAATACGAGAAAGTTAAAAGTGAAATCCGATCATATCGTGAAGAAATGAAAAATCATGAGGGTGAAATCAAAAAATCGCAAACCCAAATTGGTATGTTGGAGAAGAAAGTCGGGCGAGAACAAGAACGACTTGATAAAATTGCGGGTGGTTCCAAAGATGAATTCAAGAAACAAATCGAGGAGGTCAATACTAGAGAGCCCGAGATTGAACATGAAAAGCAAAAGATTCAGGATCAAATTTCGGATTTACAGAATAGTGCTGGTCCAGAAATTGATCAGTTGAAGAAGGACATCCGTGATACTGAAATAGGAATCAAAGATCTTGATTCAAGAATCAGAGATTTAAGGAGTGGTTCAAACGAACTGGATAAGTATGCTCCATTTGGGAGGAATATGCCACAAATCATTAGGCGAATTCAATCAGTACCGTGGAAAAAACCTCCTATTGGTCCCATTGGGGTTCATGTAATGGTGAAACCGGAATTTAATAAATTTAAGCCGTTGTTAAATGCATTTCTTGGAAGAACTTTGGATTCATTTATTGTTAGTAATGAACATGACCGAAGTGAATTGTCCAAGATTCTTAAATCGTCCAGGGCCCATAATAATATTATTGTGAGAAAGGATGAACAGTTTAATTTCGCTTCGGGGAAAGCGCCTGCCGAATATACTGCGATATATGATGCGCTTGACATTAAGAAGAGTGAAGTATTGATGACGCTTATTGATTCCAATAGTATTGAAAGGAATCTTTTGATGGATAACACGGCCAATGCCGACAGAATATTGCGTGAACCCAATGTAGCCAATATTTTCTCAACGTTTGGTCGGGACTCCGGGGTGAAGTTAAGTTTATCTGGGAACACATCTCGTCAAGATCCGGTTGCTTATCGTGATCAATTGCAAAAGTTTGGGGTTGAAAGTAAGGATGAATTAATTAAGGAATTGACTGATCAAATGAAGAAAGAGAGACAAACACTTGCTCGGTTGACATCAAAATTGCGAGAATTAGAATCTAAGCGTACATCACAAAAGCAAGAATTCCTTCGTCAAATTGCGAAATTGCAACATGAACAACAACGTTTGATTGACATTAGAAACAAAGCCGAGGAGAAACTAAATGAGAATGTTGATGTTAGTAATCTTCGTCGTTTACAAGCACAAATTGAGACTGTCAAGGATCAAATTAAATCCTCTGAAGGGATTATACAATCGATGCGAGAAGAAATTGAATCCAAACGGGATCAATTTCAGCGGGTTGAAAAGAACCGATTTAAGGAACTTCAAGAACTTCGTGCAGAAGGGTTAAAGATAGAAAATAAGCTTAATGGCAAGCTTGAATCTATTGGTAATCAAAAATTTGAAATTGAAGGGAACAAGAAGGGGTTATTGCATAACAAAACTGAACTTCAAGGACAATATGAAGCCGCGAGTGGTAAATTTACCAAAGGGTCAGAAAAGTTATCAGAACTCATTACAAATGCCGAGTCTAAATGTTCAAGGGATGAAGCTGCCATTGATTTACGGGTAGATACGCAAGAGACAATTGCTCGAGAATATGCTGAGGTTCAATTACAAATCCAAGAAGCAGAAGAACGTATTGGTAAACCATTTTCCATTGTTCAACAAGAATTACAAGCGGCGAAAACAAAATTAGAGCATGCCAAGCAAGAGCTTGATGATTTGGATGAGACATATAAACGACTTGATGATGAATTAAACATTCGGTTCAATGTATTGCGGACGATTATCAATTCTGCCATTAATACTGCTAGTAATACATTTGAGACTTCGTTGGGGATGAGAGGGTACCGAGGGAAATTCACGGTTGATTATGGTGCCAAGACGTTACAATTACTTGCGCAAACCAAGAAGGATGATGATATGAGAACGGTTGATTCGTTATCAGGTGGGGAGAAGTCCTTTACTCAGATTGCGTTATTACTTTCTATTTGGCGGGTAATGGATTCTAAGATTCGGGGGTTGGATGAGTTTGATGTTTTCATGGATCAAATTAATCGATCGATTAGTATTAAGTTGTTGATGGCCCATTTGGAGTTGTATCCACAATCGCAGTCTATATTCATCACCCCGCAAGATATTGCTGTTGTTGGGGATATGAATAATCCAATGGTTAAGATCCATCGGATGTCGAACCCAAGAAATGATTAAGACGTTGTGTGTGTGTGTGTGTGTATATATGTATATGTATATGTATGTGTATGTGTATTTAATATTTACAAGATATTCTAAAATCTATTCTAATAGATAAAAGATTGGTTTATACATTTCATAATCATCAATTAACAATTGCATCGCCTTTTGGTATTGTTTTGGGAATAGGTAAATCTTCTTATCTCTTTTATCCAACGATTGTAAAATCGGTTCGATATCATGAATAGTGACGTCGTCAGTCTGCAATATCGCCAACAACCACTCTTGCGCGACGCGATCACCGACGGCACCCATGGGGGTATTATAGCAATGAAACCACATGACATCAATCAAAAACTGCCTAAGGGGCACTTGTAAATCGTCGACGGCGTGGATATTCTCCAGGATGGAATGGAATAACATTTCGAAATTCTGGAATTTAACAAATCGTTTCTGGTCGTCGGTGTTCCTTACTGAATTCATCATTCTTTTCAAGAATTCAAATGCCATCACTTGTTTGTTTGCCTGGCAGAGATAAGACATCACGAAAACAAACCCGGCGGGGTGGAGGTGGATTTGGGTGGGTCTCTGGTTATTCTTATTATTCTTATTCTTATTATTGTGAACTCCCCCCCTGCCACCACCACTGCAGAAACGGACTAGTTCTCCAATGGAATTATCACCCAGTTGTAAGATCTTGCTGACGTATCCATGCACGATTTTTTCAAATTGGGGGAAATCCTTCACCGAGATCGCAAGACCGATAATGGGACAATTCCGCCCCTGGTATGAATACACGTTCTTGTATATCACCGGATTGAACAATTCGGACCCACATATCTTGCCCACCAATTCCTGATGAATATCCAATTGTGTCTTCATCCCTTCCACTTCTCCCTCCTTCTTCTCCGGCTCCGCCTCCGCCTCCGGGATAATACTCTGCGGGAATTGATTATACATAATCCGATCGTGTCTCGCCCTCGCATTCTCCTTAGCCGCCCAATCAGTTTGTTGTCTCGTAGCCCTCCATGACGTCTTATAATTAGAATACTTCATCATCCGATTAAACCACCCCATGGCGGCTTCGCCCTCGCCCCTCGCCGCGTGGGCCTCCACCAAAAGCTCAAATAAGCGCTTATACATCGCGCCATGGTGGCGGAGGGAATACCACCGCTTGACGTAGCCCATGAGGGTGGATATTCGCGCCGGGTCGCGGTGGCGGGCAAACACCCCCGCGAGCAGGACTAGCTGCGTCGGCGTGAGGAGGAAAGGGGTGAGGTTGTTTTCGAGCACGTAGTGGGTGGGATCGCGGGTGTAGAACGCGTATGGGTCGACAATGTGGTGGTGGACGTGGATGGCGGCGAGGTAGTCTGAGAAATGACACGTTTTGGTGATGTAGAGTGACCAGAGCTCGGTGGGAAGCGGGAGGGTATGGTGTTGGTGGAGGAGGAGGGTGGTGATGGCGAGGTTGTTGGTGGTGAGGAGGTTGTGGATGAAGACTTGGAGGAGATGCGGGGATGGGGGTCGGTGTGGGTGGGTTGAGAGGTAGGTTATTGCTTGTGGGAATCGTGATTCGGTGGTGATTAGTGATTGGAAGTGGGTGTTGATTGTGTCTTGGGTCGGGGTCGCGGGTGCTGCAATTGATAGGTGTCTGATTTGGTGGAGGTGTTTGAACCGAGTTATTCGGAGTAATGATCGTCGAGTCGATTGCATGTGGTGGGATTTATCAAGGTGGTGAATGGTTAGGTTTGTATGGGTATGATGCCATGGTATGACTTTGTAAAAATCTCCACTAAGTAGAAGACGAAGTAGAAAAGAAAAAAAATTTTTTCAAAATTTTTCCAAACGTCAATTCAACATATTCATCAAACATCAAAGTGTAACTACTCAGAGAATACGATGTTAAGAATAGGATTATCCCGTTCATTAAGATCACTGATCTTGAGAAGGTCCACACCTAGGGCATCATCCCATCCCCTCCTCCTCGCCTCCACCATCATCCCCATCAGAACCAACTCCACCACCACTACCTCCTCCACCAGTTCAACCACCCAGGCAATCACCCAAGAAATCAGCGATAAACTCGTCTCCTTCGACACTACCCCACTCACCGACGCCGCCACCTCCGCCATCACCACCACCACCACCACCCTCCACTCCAACCAAATCGGATATCTCCAATCAATAGGTCTCGCCGACGGATGGGGCCCCACGGCCTTAGTCGAACGATTATTAGAGTTCACCCACGTCTACACCGGTCTCCCATGGTGGTCAAGCATCATCGTGGCCACTCTCGCCGTCAGGATCATCTTATTCCCGCTCTATGTCCGTGCCAGTGCCAACGCCACCAAGATGTCCAAACACAAGCCTGAGCTCGAGGCGGCGATGGAAATGGTCAAGAATGCTTCCAACACCGCCGAACAAATGAAGGGGGTGCAATTGCGAAAGAAGATTATGCAGAAGCATGGGATTAGCACCATGGCGCAAATGGCGCCCCTTGTGCAGTTGCCATTGGCATATGGGTTTTTCCAGGGGTTGAGAAAAATGGCCGAGGTGCCCGTGGAAGGGTTTGTTGATCAAGGGACGGCGTGGTTTGGTGATTTGAGTCAGGTGGATCCATATTTGGGATTGCAGGCCATTGCTGCCGGTGCGATTATTGCTGTGGTTCGGATTGGGGGGGAGACGGGTCAGAATGCCATGGCCCAGAATATGAAGAAGATTATGACGTTTATTCCGTTATTGTCGATTGTGATTACCAAGTCGTTTTCGGCGGGGTTGGTGTTGTATTTCGCGGCCAATGCGATGTTTTCGTTGGTGCAAGCGCTTGCGTTTAGAGTGGGGTTTATTAGAAGGGTGTTGGGGATGCCTCCCAAGTTGAGTGGTGAAGAGTTGAGTAGTTTGGGGAATAAGTCAGGTAGTGGGAATATGGGGATTGCTGAGTGGTTTAGTTCGTTTAGTCAGAAACAGAATCAAAAGGCGTTAAAGGCGGCCAAGACTGCGGATCGAAAGTTGGAGATTACAAAGAGAAGAAAGGAGAGTGCTAAGGATGGGTTTATCAAGAGACATAAGTAGGTGTGGTGGTTTGGAGGTTCTTGTAAATAGATTGTTAAAAATCAGATTTAATGTATATTGTATCTATAATGGGTAATTTCTATATACACAGTAGTATCACAGTGGTATTAATACAAATCACGTAACATTTGCAATCGTATTTCTCTACGTTCTTGTTCTTTATCGAAGGTGTAGTCATCGTGTTGTTGTTGTTGTTGTTGGTGGTGGTGGTGGTGGTGGTGGCGCTGAGTGTATATGTATTCAGAATGATAAGGAAGAACTTCATCGTCATCATCGTAATCATCGGATGTGAATACTGATGATGCTATTGAAGATTCATCTTGACTGTATGAAGTACCCGAAAAGTTTTTATAGTTTGTGATGTTGTTGATTAAGTATTCATCGTCGATTCCTTGTATTATTGAAGAGTTGGTGTCATCTTGTTCTAGTTGTTGTGTAGTGGTAGTAGCAATACTATTAGTTGATGATATTGATTCATTTGATTTTGATGATTTTAACGATAAGGCATTACTCAATCTGCGATATAATGATGGGTGGTCATTATTATTGTTGTTGTTATTATTATTAGTAATAATAGTATTAGTCCAGCAGTTGTTGTTGTTACTATTACTATTAGAAGTCTTTCTCTTTCTTCTTAGTATATTTGGTATTATACTATTAGTAGTATTACTAGTAGTACTACTACTTCTGCTATAGTTTACTTCACATGGTGTATCAAATGTGATTGTGTTATCGTGTAAGTTTATATAGTAGTATTGTTGTAGTATAGAATCGTATTGTAGTTTATAGTTAACTGGCATGGTTGTGTTATTCTGGTTGTTAGTATTGTTATTAGTATTAATAGTTAACATTGGTTAGTATGTAGTATGTATATAGTAATAGATAGTAAGTAGATAGAGTATAATTAAATATGGGGTAATTGTGTGTGTGTATATATATATATCTATTAGGTATATGTATGTAATAATAGTAATAATAGTAATGATAGAGATGGGGGCTAAGTAATCATCATTCGGGTATAATTACTATTACTATTACTTACTATTACTATTAGTATATAGTAATAGTAGTAATAGTAATAGTAAGTAATCTCCGATATACCCGATAGTCATTCTTCTTAATTTAATTTAATCATTAATTAATTTAGTAAACGTTTATTATTTAATACTATTACTATTACTATTGTTAATAGTATATACAGTATAATAGTAATAGTAATTCATTTCGGAATTACGATGAGAGTGGCGAAGGAAACTGAAATGATAAAAGCAATTAATCGGGAATTACCAAATAAACGGGAATTAATAAACGGGAATTACCATTGGGAATACAATAGACGGCTGAACTTTAACTTAAAAGTAATCGGATATAACACTATAACTATAATAATAGTAAATAACTAAGTGTAATATAATATCCGATATTCTCCTTTAGGCAATTACTCCGATATACTACTATATACTACTATACACTATAATACTGTCTACTATATACTACTATATACTACTACTATATACTACTACTATATACTACTATACACTACTACTACTATGTACTATAGTACTTATACTATAATACTAATAGTATAATAATAATAATAGTACTAGTAGTATAAATTATATCCGATTACATAATCACATATTATTATACTACAATTACTAATTATATACTAACCACCACTACACCACTAATACGATCTAGATTTACTATTAGACTATTAGACTACTACTATACTATTATATTATTATATATAACCAACACACAGCCATCTATTACTATTATTATTATTATTACTCTTGCTCATCAGCCACAACCTTTTGTTTCTTATTACTATTAGTATTAGTACTATCACTATTAGTACTATTCAGTAACTCATTCAATAAATGATGACATTGATTAATATACTCATTCACCTTATCTTTATCTTTATCTTTATCTTTATTACCATCATCATCATCACTCACACTACTACTATTACTATTAGTATTAGTATTATTACCAATCTCACCAAGTAATCGTTTAATCTCATCAATCTTATCTTTAGTATTACTACTACTAGTACTAGTAGTAATACTCTCTTCAATCATCCGTTTCTTATTAGTATCACTAGTATCTACTGCCTTCCCCTCTATTCTTCTAGGTATTAACAAATTCTCTCTTAACCACTTCAACTGGTCAATACTCTCTAAAATATCAGCCTTGGCAGTATGCAATTGCTTCTTTCTAGGACCACCCTTGGCAACTTCAGGATTATATCGATTAGCCAACTCTTGTAATGAAGAAACATCCAATAATCGATAATGTAAATAATCAGTGACCCTTGGCATCTCCTTCATCATAAATACTTTATCCATATATACACTATTCCCCGCCATAATCCCATATCTTGATTTAGCAACATATCGTTTAATATACTCCAATAATTCCAATTCAACCTTTTCCAATGTCTGGTGAGGATTAGCCAATATCCTCGCTGTCAAACCCGATTTGCCATGGGTTTCAATACACCATTCATTCATTTGATCAAGCCGCGATTGAGGATAATAGATGGTTGATTCATACCCAATTTCATCAACTAAATTTAAATCACCATCGGTTATAAAACAAGCAATTTCAATTATGTTATCGGATCCGAGGAAATCTAACCCCGTCATTTCACAATCAATCCAAATTAATGGATTCTTCGGAAGGGGTCGTCTGGTTTGGGGTGGTGGTGGAATTGGCATGGTGAGTAATTGAGTGAAAATTGATTTGAGTGAGGAGTAGGGGTTGAAGAATTTGGGGAGATGTCTTATGTGCTGTTTAAACGATCTAAGCATCTAATTGTCCCTCTTTGTCTGGTTCAACTCCCAGGGCCACCAACTAATTCCATTTTGCAATTTGAAATTTTTTTTTTTCATTCTCTCTCACCATCATCATCCATCACCATTGACACTCCATCACAACTTTACCATAGATCCATTTCTATCCAATTTTCCACCACCACCACCACCACCACCAATGAACCTCCAAGATAAAATCTTCTTATTCTACTACACCCTCCACATCCCAATCACAATTCTTCTCGACTCCACCATAATAATCCCCGCAAAATACCATCTCTCCCTCACAACCACGTTACTCCAATTCCACATCTCCACCAACAATGACATCCTCCTAATCCACAGTCCCACCTGGTTTAAACTATTCGGAATCGTCGAACTCATTTTCCAACTCCCATTATTCTTTTATTTCGTATATACCTTATTAACTACTGACATTTTAAGTATTGATTACTTTTTATGGAATGTGGTGTATGGATTCAATGCCGGGTTTACGACGTTTGTATGTATCGGATGGTTGATTATTGATGGACCCAGTTATGGATTGACAATGGCCGAGATTGGTAAATTGGTGGCGATCTATTGTCCCTATTTGATTGTGCCTGGTTGGATATTGATTGATTCGTTTACAAGAATTAAAGAGATGAATAAATTAAAGAGAGAATAGAAGGTAAGAATCACATATATGAAAGATACAATGTTATAACTTACTATCTATATAGAATGTTGTAGTAATTGATAAGTAGAATTGGATATACCCACTTACATAAGTATAATCACGTGATCTTTGTCTATAGTTACTGGAATCTGTCGTGTAATTGTTTACAATTGTTCTTAATTGGGAGGGAGGGGGCTCAACCGGTTCAGGGCTACCAAGCAGTGATGAGTAGTTGTTTACTTAAACAAACAAACAAAACAACCAAATTTTTTTTCACTTTAATATTCATTACTAATAATCTTCCATCAATACCCTATTTTAACCCAAGAGTACCTACCAAAGCAATGGTTGCATTAAAGAGAAAAACTGGTTTGACACCAGGCACACCCACTTCCAAACGAACCAAACACGCGTCCATCGCATCCATCATCCTTCATTCTTACTCCAAACTCCCTGACCTTAACCCCTTCCCCTCGGCCAAAACCCAACCACTCGACATTTTCGTATGGGGCACGGGGTCAATGTGTGAGCTTGGACTTGGACCCAGTGCCAAGACCAAGGAAGTCAAACGTCCGCGATTGAATCCGTTGTTGACTGAGGAGAAATTATCGGGGGCCAAGGTGGTTGATTTTGCCGTGGGGGGCATGCATGTTCTTGCGCTTGATTCGCGGGGCCGGGTGTGGTCGTGGGGTGGGAATGATAGTGGGGTGCTTGGTCGGGATACGTCCAAGGCGAAGGAGGTGTTGAAGGATATGAAGGAGGGTGGGGATGGTGGGGATAGTGATAGTGATGATGATGAGGATGGGGATTTGAATGAGGCGGAAAGTACTCCTGGATTAGTTGAAGGGTTACCTGAGGATAAGAAAGTGGTTGGATTGGCAGCTACTGATAATTTAAGTGCTGTTTTGTTTGATAATGGTGAAGTATACGCCTGGGGGTGTTTTAGATGTAATGAAGGATTATTAGGATTTTTACGATCAGAAATCAGGGTTCAACGTACGCCCCTCAGAATCCCCGAATTGAAAAACATTGTTCAATTAGCTGGCGGTAAGGATCATTTATTATCCCTTGACTCAAAGGGGATCGTATACGCCTGGGGGAATGGACAACAATTCCAACTCGGGAGACGAATTTTAGAAAGACATAGATATAGAAGTCTCGAACCGCAACAATTCGGCCTCTATGACATCAAATACATCGCCAGTGGAGATTTCCATAGTTTTGCCATCGATCATAATGATCAAGTGTACACCTGGGGATTAAACCAATTTGGTCAATGTGGATTAACCGATGAAAACGGACAACTTGAAGATGGATCCGTCATTACAAAACCAACCATCGTGCCCCAATTATCCAACTTAAACATCACCCAAATCGCCGCGGGAGAACATCATACGCTTGTCCTAACCGCCAAGGGGGAAGTATTAGCCTTTGGAAGATATGATATGAAAGAAGTGGGGATCCCCCGGGACAAGCTTCCTAAATATACGTTTTTCGACACCCATGGAAATCCAAGATCGGTACCACAACCTACCAAACTTGAATTCTCACCCAAGCAAGAAATCAAAATGAAGGCAATCGCCGCCGGGTCCCATCATTCATTCGCTGTCACCGACGATGGGATGGTGTATGCGTGGGGGTTTGGCGATACCTATGCCCCCGGATTGGGGCCCTTGGATGAAGACGTCGCCAAACCTACGAGGATCGTGAATACTGCTACCAAGTATGTCGATATTCAGGTGATTGGTGGTGGTGGACAATTTTCCGTCAGTGGCGGGGTTAAGATTGATGATGAGGATAAGGCGGAGGATAGACTTGAAAAGTATGACGAGTTGGATGAGGAGTAGGCGATCTGACCCTCCGTGTTTTTTGTTGTATTATATATATGTATTCTATCATATAATATAGGTATATAAAGTATTCTGATAAATGGATGATATTCCTGCATATAAACCTATACTGGAGTTTTCATGACCCTGGTCGGTTTTTCGGCAAGTGCACGCCACTGAGTTGTTGTGAAGAAAAAAAAATGTTTAAGCAACACAACAGAGGCAGACAGATACACTCATACATATAGACCAGATAGTGAGAGAGAGAGAGAGAGATATATAGACAGATAGATAAATCAATAAATGTACTCAACAGGAACAGCTCCCATGCAGAACTTAGGAGGAGCACCACCCCAACCCCCACCACCACCAAGTGGAACCACCCCCAGAGACGACCATTCCATCTTATCCACCACCACGGGTGGACCCCACGCCCCACTCCACCACCAACAACACCCACCCGCACCCGCACCATCCGTCACCACCAATCGCGCCCTCAATGACGAACAAATCTACCAATGGATCTCCGAGCTAGTCACGGGCACGAACCGCGAGCGGGCGTTGCTCGAGCTCGGCAAGAAACGCGAGCAATACGACGACTTGGCGCTCGTATTATGGAACTCGTTCGGGGTGATGACGGTATTACTCGAAGAGATCATCGGGGTGTATCCCAGTCTCCACCCGCCTAATTTGAGTGCCTCGGCCTCGAATCGGGTGTGTAATGCGTTGGCGTTACTCCAGTGCGTGGCGTCGAATAGTCACACGCGCGGGGTGTTTTTGAATGCCAATTTGCCGTTGTATTTATATCCCTTCCTCTCGACCAATGCGAGACAGAGATCGTTTGAGTATTTGCGGTTGACGAGTTTGGGCGTGATTGGGGCGTTGGTGAAGAATGATACCCCCGAGGTGATAAATTTCTTGTTGACGACTGAGATTGTTCCGTTGTGTTTGAATATTATGGAGATTTCGTCGGAGTTGTCCAAGACGGTGGCGATCTTTATCTTGCAGAAGATCTTGTTGGATGATCAAGGGTTGTCGTATGTGTGCACCACGTTTGAGCGGTTTCATACCGTGGCCTCGGTGTTGTCGAAGATGATTGAGCAGTTGAGTATAGCTGCGACACAACCCCAACAACAACAACTGCAGCAGCAACAACTGCAACAACAGCTGCAGCAGCAACTGCAATCGTCGCCACAGCTGCAACATCCATCGAATAGTTCAGGAAGGTTGTTGAAACATGTGGTTAGGTGTTATATGAGATTATCCGACAATTTGGAAGCAAGAAAGGCATTGGCGAATATCTTACCGGAACCATTACGCGATGGGACATTTGCCATGATATTACAGGATGATTTGGCGACTAAGAGATGTTTGTCCCAGTTGTTGTCGAATATTAGTGAACAGCAACAACAACAGCAACAGCAGCAACAACAGCAACAGCAACATCAACAACCACCACAATAATAGTGAAAGAATGACTATCCCAATGGATGGTATTATTGAAATGGATTCATGTGATGTCTTTTTATGAAAAGAGGAGTGTGGTGGGGTTTGTATATTAGAGTAGTAGTAGTAGATGACATGTATAGAGAGTAGTAAGTAGCAGTGGTAGTGGTAGTGGTAGTATTATTGTATCTAATGAAAAATGATAATTTGGTAATCTTAATTATGGTGATAGAAAGTATACCCGAGGGAATGTTTTCCGTGTCTCCTTCGTCTAGATTATGGGTGGGTTTTTGGTGTAGGGTCTTATCATTGTGTAAGCGCATTGGCACGGCACTTTTAAACCGTGCTACATAGTACATACTACTAATAATAGTATGAGTACACACAGTGTATGTATACAGTGTGTGTACACAGTGTGGTAATCGTTTATTGTAATTTTGCGAGATGCGCTTTTTCTGGTTTTGCTTTTTCGTTTGTAAAGTTAGAGTCATCGCATCACCATCAGCCACCACACTTTATAACCTTCCAAACTTTTTCCACCCACACTTGTTCTTTATTACACTGTAAAAGTATACTCCACCCAATAAGTTACATTCAATAATGTCCCTACCAGAGAGATATAACCACCTCCTCCACCAATTCACCCACTCCAACAACCAACGTCGAGCATCAGTAGTCTACGGGTCAGATTTCGGTAAACAAGGACTCTTCATCCCTTCGGACTTCTACGACAACACCACCAACCAAGAACAACAACCACACGATGAAGCAATCGTCGAAGATTACGTGGGCGACGAGACTCAACCATTATTGCACATCCCCAGTAATCGGTCCTTACACCTCCGTCGAAAACTGAGCGTTGCCCGCGAATTAATCGACCAAGAACGAGAATTGTTGAATGTAAACAATATCACCTATGAACATGGCAGTGGGGATAATGATGAGGAAATTATGGATGCGTTTGAAGATGCCGTTTCCAAACATTTAATCACGGGGACAACCCCATCCATCGAACTTAAATCCTTAATCAAATCGTCAATCCCATTGGTGATTACTTTCTTATTACAAAATTCGTTATCGACGGTATCGGTATTCATGGTGGGTCATTTAGGTGCCACTGAATTAGCGGCGGTGTCAATGGGGGCCATGACGGCGAATATAACCGGATACGCCACTATTCAAGGTATAGCCACGGCATTGGATACCCTTTGTCCACAAGCATTTGGTGCCAAGAAGTATACCCTTGTCGGGATCTATTTACAAAAATGTTGTGCATTAGTATTCACGGTCATGATCCCAATGTTATTCATCTGGGTGTTCTTTGGATATGATTTAATCACGCTTATCCTCCCCGATAAGGAAACCGCCAAACTTTCCGCCGTATACCTCCAAATCGTGTCCGCCGGTATCCCCGCCTATATCCTTTTCGAATGTGGGAAGCGATTCTTACAAGCCCAGGGAATCTACCATATCTCAACCTATGTCCTCCTCATCGCCGCCCCTTCGAACTTATTCATGAATTGGATCCTCGTCAAACACATCGGCTACCTCGGCGCCCCCATCGCCGTGGCCATCAACTACTGGCTCATGATCATCGGACTAGTCATATTCATCCTCTTCTACATCGAACCCCAACACACCCCCACGGGACTCCACCCCTTGGAATGCTGGGGAGGACTCGACATCAAACAGGCATTCACGGGATGGACCAAACTCGCCCACTTGGCCATCCCCGGGTTGATCATGCTCGAAGCCGAATTCTTAGCCTTCGAAATCATGACATTATTATCATCCTATTTAGGCACCATCGCCCTCGCGGCCCAATCGATCGGAACTACCATGGCAGCACTCACGTATCAAATCCCCTTTGCCATCGGGATCGCGTCATCAACGAGAATCGCCAATTATTTAGGCGCCGGATTGGCCAGTGCCGCCAAAACCACCGTGAAAGTCTCCCTTGCATTTGGATTGGTCATTAGTACAATTAACTTTTTACTTCTTTATTGTTTCCAACGGCCCATCGCCAAGGCATTCACCAATGACGAGATGGTGATCGATACCGTGTCGGCCATCATGTGGTTGATTGCCCTCATGCAGATTTCCGACGCCATGAACGCCAATTCCGCCGGGTGTTTACGGGGCCAGGGCCAGACGAAAATCGGGGGTATTGTCAATTTGGTGTCGTATTATGTGGTGGGGTTGCCGTTGTCGGTGTATTTGAGTTTTTATTCGCCGTGGAGTGGCAGTTTGCATGGGTTGTGGATTGGTAGTTGTGTGGCGTTGACGATTATCGGTGGCGTGCAGAGTTATTATGCCCTCATGGCCGATTTTAATAAACTTTGTGACGATGCTAGAAAGAGAACATCGGTCGAGTGTCATGTGTAAAGAGTTTATTTCTATAGATACATTTGAAAAATAAAAACATATACTATTATTCCTTCTTTGTAAATTATATCCTATTTAGAGTACTTCTAAAATGCATCAACCATCAATCCATCCTGTTGTGGCTGCTCACCCATCCTTGGTTTCCCCGCCAATAATTCCCGTCTGATTTCCGGTCCAATGGCATGATGGAACCGTTGTCTCACCGTCTCCAACAAGAAATCTCGTTGATCATCAGTAATGTCATTCTTATACCTCTGCGCAAACGCCAAGAACGCCTTATGCCAAACCACCGGCAATTTAGGCCCGGCGCTCCCATCATCCTTCTCCTCCACCTCCATCAGCTGCTCGGCATTCCTAAACCGCATGAAATAAAACACCAACTCGTCCAAGGTCTGATATGGCAACGCATACTTCTTCTCAATCAACACCCTTATGAACACCGTTGTCGCCGGCGAGAAATCACGCTGTAACAACTGGGTCAACGCTACTGACGAATGCAAAACGGGGATTGAGACCTTATTAACCACCGACGCGGCAATCGTCGCCTCGCGAACCGTGCAATACCCATCCACCAAGGGTAACAAAAACCCCTTGAAGAATGCCGCCGGTTTATACAACGACTTCTTCAAGGCGCGATAAATGTGATAATTCAACGAATGGTCCTCGGAATCCTCAATCGACGTGCGGAATTTCTCCAACAATACCATCTCGACGAACTTCTGCGCCTGGTTCGAAGGTAAATTGGACACGAACAATTTGGTGGCTTCATAAGTGGCGTGCGGCGTCCATGATTCCGGGTTGGTGACGTATAATACATCCTCCCAGTTTTTCAAACTGGGTAAAATTTTGAAGAGTTTGGGTAATTTGCCATGGGTGTAGGTTGATAAAATCTGGCCGATTTTCTCATAGGCCATGATGACTTTTGGTGGAAGGAGAACTGCATCGGTTGGTTTGCCCATTGTCAGTTGTTGTTCTTGTTGTTGTTGTTGTTGGAGTTCGTGATCTTGTTTTTCTTGGATTTTGGCCATGATTTTATCAGCAAGGTTGATCCCACCGGTGGTGGTGGAGTTGTTCCCATTTGATTGGAAGTATTTATTGAATAATTCAGCGTCTTTTTCGTCAACTTCGACTTCTTCCTCATCGTAGATTTCTTCAACTTCAAAATCGGAATATTCTTCCTCCTCTTCGACTTGTTCTTCGTCGTCACTTTCATCACGCTGGAACGAGAACGTAGATGGCTCTTGTTGTTGTTGTTGCTCCTCCTCTTCTTCTAATTCATCCTGTTGTTCTTTCGCTAATTGTAAAATCTTTCTGGAAGTAGTTGCATCTAAATACCCTTCCTCTTGCTGGGTTTGCTTAGCTCCCCTCTCATTACGGGCTACCCTTGGGGTACTTCTTAAATTCCCACCTTGAGAAGAAATATCCTTCAACAAAGGGTTATGACGCTGCTTCCCCTTGACTTCGCTAGTTGATATTTTACCCATGTCTTATTATCTAAAATACTATCTATACTTTCTATATTCTTGTAAACCCATTAAAATAAAAATTAAAAACTAAAAAAAAAAAAAAAATTATTCCTCCTCATCGCAAAATTGAAGAAAAATAAAAAACACACCAAAAGAAAACCCCATATGGTAGCACCGTCCCTAATCATACCAATAATCAATCTTGACAAACAACGAAGTATAAACCAACAACTCACCAAATAAGTCATACACCGGCAAGTATCGATATCCTTTATTCAAATACGACAACTTACTCACACATAATCCAATCGGGATGCTCTCGTCGGTATTAGCATTATAACTCAACATCATAAACTTAACAAACACCAAATCATAATCATCACCACCAACCACAACTTTCCCCACAAATCGATGGTTCCAAACGGGGTTAAACCCATTATCCTTAACCACGCGCGTGCGATATTTCCCCGTACTCTTCTCTTCATCCCATTCTAGACTATTCCCACCAATGACTTCAAATGTGATAAAGGGGTTGATTCCATCAGGATCATCATCGTCATCACCACCACCACCACCACCGCCACCGCCACCACTACCAATACTACTACCGCCACCAATGCCAATGCCGAGACCACTACTGCCAGAGCCAGACCCACCGCCACCACCGCCAATGGTATTATTATTACTACCACTGCCACTGCTATTCCCGCCCTTCTTGGGGATCTGATGTGCACTAATCACCTCAATAGAAAATCGAATCGTGGTGGGTGTATTAGCAATCATTCGCAGGACAAACTTTTTCCGCCGCGAACACGATGCTGTCCGCAATAGTGGTTTTCGTAATGGTGGTGGTTTGAGGACATATCCTCGTTTATTCACTGCTTCAAACATGGCTTCATTCAATTGTTGTCCCAAATCAAACGTTTGCCAATTGGTGGCGACCATTTGCACCCCATGTTTCCAATAATTTATGGGGATGAAATTGGATGATTTCAATCGGATTTTCGACGGGTAGATGCGCATAAAATACTTCCGATTGTGTTTATCAATGGCAATTCGTTTATCGATATCTTTAAGCATGTTATTGATTGATTTTTCGGCAAGGGAAAACACATGGTTGTAGGTTTTCGATTCGGGAAGGGAAAAGTTTCGAAATTTGATTCCTTGGGTATAGATTCCTAAATCACTCAATTCGTTGGAGATTTTTGTAACCTTGTTGGATTTTCGAACAAATGGAATCGATGATGTTCCGCTGCCATTATCTTCACTGAAAGATGTAGTGGTGGTGGTTGTAGTTGTCGTTGTAGTAGTGGTGGTGGAAGTCGTCGTAGTAGTCGTAGACGTATTCGTTGTATAACTACCATTTTCCATTTCAAATAATTTCTCAAACCGACTAGTCTTTTTCACCTTAATCAAATATTTATACTTCAATCGAGCAGGTGAAGGTAATATACTAGTATCATCAATGGGGGAAGTTATCATCGCATCACCCAATACTTCTCGCAAGATAGCAACCACTTTTAATTGATTCAGAATCGAACAATGAATTTCCAAACTAAGAATCAACGGGAAGGGGGTGGTCACAAATGCAAATTTCTTAATTGTCTTCACGACATTATCAAACTTAATCGACGTGGTGAAGGTTCGTCCGTGGTTAACAACCGGTTCGGAACTCGTGGTATCGTCAGAATCACCGTCATTGGAGGAGTTTGTTGTGGTTTGATTCCCATCCCAGATATCAATCTCAATACATCGACACCCACGTTGTAATGCCCGGATATAACCATCTACTGAAGAATCACCAACCACTTGTCGTCCAATGAGATAGGTGTTATGCGATGATGATATGAAGTATTCATTCAATGGATGGTCGAAATATGTATCGGTTTCGATTGTTTTCATATATTGACAATACTTTGACATGAGATAGTTATTGAATCCTTCTAGTGTTAGATATCGATTATTATCACTGAATTTATGGAAGATTTTAAAAATGAGTTCTGGTTCAAGTTGTTCTTGTTGGACATTAATAATGAAATTCTTAAACATATCAAATGTCATACCATTATTATCGTTATTACTATTGTTACTATTCATGTCACATAATAATTTATTCCAAATGACTTGTAAATCATCCCGTTGTTTTAATATAGATACAAACAATTTAAATTGGTCAAAATTTAACCCCTGTTCGAATATTGTCGCTGTTGGTGATTGATTCTGTTTACTTACATAATCAAAAATCGATTGGAGTCGATTGCGATTAACATTGATATTCAATCGTTTGGCATACTTCAAAATATCATCAAACGAAAGAAACTCACGAACTTGTTTCTTTTCATTTTGGTCTCCATCATCTTCTTCCATTCCTCTAATGTCAAATCCATTATCTTGTCCTTCAAATGACAATCGTCGTTGTCCATCATTTATCAAAAACTCTTTCGCCAAAATATCTCTCAATGCTTTCAAATTGATTAAAACCAGACTAAACTTTTTAAAATCATGAATCAGATCAGTAAGCAAATGAAGCGTCTTTAGATTCTTCTTCTTTTGATTATAATAAATAATTGTAATCCATTTCGATTCAAATTCCTTCAGAATGTGTAATTCTTCTCGATATCCACTAGCATCTTGTTGCATATATATTGATTTTATATTATCCAAGGTAAATTCATAACATCGTGATGATCCACTTGAGATTGATAGTCTATGACCACCACCACCACCGTTGATGCTATTACTACTAAAACTATTACTATTACCACCACCACCTCCTCCTCCTCCTCCTCCTCCTCCTCCTGTGGATGTTGTTCCACTTCCACTTTGCATGCTAATTACACTTCCAATCGACCCTGCGATCCCAGTCACCCCCGCCATGGCTGCCACTACTGACGAACTCGATGTTGTTGACGGTATCACCACCGACTTATTACTCGCTACTTTCCAGGTGAATTTATAACTTGACGGGTCAATGAAGAACAAGATTCGTTTGCGAGACTTCTGGGATACTTTCAACAATGGTAATCCTTGCTTAATGAATATTGATGGGATTTTGATATGGCCAATTGATTTTGATAGTTGCGGGTGTAGTTGCGTGTGGTTATTGCCAACCAAGTCGTCGGTGGTTGATGATGAGAATATGAATGGGGCACTTCGTTGTAGTTTACGTGAGAGTGAAGATGAGAATGACTTGGTTGGTTCATCGTGCGGTTGTGAGTGTTGAGATGATTTAATGTGGAGTAGTTTTTTGATTAGTACTCGACCAGTGGAGGGTTGTTTTGTAGCTGTTGTTGTTGTAGTTGTTGTACTGTCATTGTGTTCGTTTGTTCGTAAGTTGTTGAACATGTTTGGTAAGTTTGATTGTATAGGAAGGTGGTTGTTCTTTGGTAGTGTGTCTTGTGGGGGGATACTATTGGTAGTACTATTACTATTAGTGTGAGTAGTGTAGTGTAGATCAGATGGACTTGTACATGGTGTTAGCTGTGGTTGTTGCTGTTGCTGTTGTTGCTGTTGTTGTGGTTGTTTGTTGTTACTATTACTTGGTTTGTTGTTTATTATACTTATACTCATTATGAGTATATGGTAGAGTAGTATACAAGTGGTATAGTTCTATAAGTCTATGGTGTATATAAAGTGTATGTAACTGTACAAAGTGTATAACTATAATGTTATGTTTAAATAGAAAATTAACAGAAAAAACAATCGGGGAAAAAACGACATTGCAAATCTAGAGACATTTTTATCAAACGACATTTACTACTTACAACTACTACTACTACTATACTACTATACTACTATACTACTATCTACTGCCAATGGGTATATATAACCGCATATACAACACAATGCAACTGCAATTGTTATGACAACCACTGCCCACTTTGTATATGTATACAATAATTCATTTGTATTGTTCCTATTGTATTACATGTACCCACTCAGCCTACAAGTTCTCTATACTCAAACACTAAACGAGAGACACAAACATAACAAATTAATTCTTATATCTTAGCCAAGAGAACAACACACGTTTATTGGAATATATGTACTCTTATATTATTGGTTTAAACATGTGATTATCTATTTTATACGCATCCGTTCTTAACACACACACCCCCTCTTGTACTCATTTAGTATCCTCAGTAAAACACATCAACGACACTTGTATTATTATTATTCAACTCTATATACACCCCCACTCTTACAAAACAACCCCATCATCCAATCTAACATCCATCTTGGCAACATCCTGTAAATACCTCTTAACGTCATTCACACTATACTCGCCCCTATGAAACAACCCGGCGCCCAACGCCGCATCAATCCCACACTCCATCTCAAACACCTGTCTAAAATGCCCCGGGTTCCCCGCACCAGAACTAGCAATCACGGGAATACTCACCCTGGTCTTGATCTGAGTCAACAATTCTAAATTATATCCCATATTTGACCCATCATGATCAATCGAATTCAATAATATCTCCCCGGCACCTAGGTCCTCACAGGCAAGACACAATTCCAACGCCCCCAATTCATGAACCTTGCGTCCACCCTGCGAGGTGACTTGATAATAACAGTATTGTTCACCTTGCGGGCCATATTTCGCGGGATCGTCAATCTTGATGGTTTGCATGGTGGTGTCAGTGGGGGAATGGAGGTATTTCCGTTTTGGATCGACGGAAATGACCACTGCTTGCACCCCAAAGGTGGCGGAAATGGTTTCGATTGACGTTTGCCCCGTTTTTTGTTTATTGTTGGCATAGTAGTTCTCGGCGATTACGACGGCATCACTCCCGATACTGACCTTATCGGCCCCTGATCTGAAGTATAAATCAGCAATCTTGACCGCGGGGACTAGTTGATTGGTCTCGGGGTCGATCATGTCCTTGATCCCACCGCCTACAGTTAAGGGAACGAAAATCTGTTTGGCTGATTGCTTTAACACTTCCAACATTGGGAGGTCCCTAATTGGCGAGTTTCTAAATGAGGTAATGTTTAAAAAGGTAATTTCATCGGCTCCTTGATTATAATACCTCGTGGCTAATTCAACTGGTTTCCCCAAATTTCGAACTGCATTGCCACCATCATCACTCTGTTCACGAACATCATATTGGTCTCCCTTGGTAACCACCAAATCACCATTATCATTACTTCTAACATCCAAACAGGCAATAATCCTGCGACTTAACCCCGTGGGGGTGACTTCGATATCGGGGTTTCGAACTTCAACATCGGTGGTGATGATGGGCGCAAATGGTTTGTTCTCAAGGAAATCCTTAATCACCTTCAACCCAGCCACACCCGATTTCTCAGGGTGGAATTGAGTAGCAAAGAAATTATCTTTATGCATGGCAGCGATAAATTCCTCATTTCCATACTTGGCAAACGCAAATCTCCACCCTTGTCTCTTTCCAAAATCAACAATATCCTGCTTAGCTTGTGTATCCTTCATGATCGCAGCATAAGAATGAACGAAATAGTACTTATTAACCTTATTAATCCCATACATCGAAACCTCCTCCTCCCCTTCACCCTCCTCACCCTCTCCCACAATCTCACAAACATGATTCCATCCAATATGTGGCACACTCTTGTCCGCACTATCAAACTTCGCCAACTCCCCAGGCAAGTATCCCAACCCTTCCACCCCGTCACTCTCCTCACTCCGCTCGAAAAACGCCTGCAAACCAACACAAATCCCCATAATCGCCCGCCCACTGGCAATATACTCCCTAATGGGGTCCGTCAACCCCCTGGCGTGGATCTCCTTCACGAAATGGCCATAGTTCCCCACGCCGGGGAAGAATAATTGTTCAATGTTGGCATTGTGGTGGGTGAATTCGGCGTGGTTGTGGATGAAGGTGATGCAATAGTCGGGGTTGATGTGTTTGATGGCGTTGGTTAACGATTGTAAGTTCCCACTTTCGACGTCGATGACGTAGATTGTTTTAGACATATTTGGCGGTGTTTAGCAATTGATGTGGATGTCTTATGGGGATGTGAAAAATTTATCAGTTTTTATAGAGAAGTGACTCCGATTAGATTAAATACAAGAATTTTTTTTTTTTTTTTGCTCACTGACTGATTGATTGATTGATTGATTACAATGATGAGTCAATTTAATATACAGTACTACTACTACTAATGACTCACTAAGTATAAGGTACTCTGCCCTTATAATAGTCCAACCAATAAGACCATCTCTAGTATAGTTACACAAGATCAATAATACTCTACTATTCACTCTGCAAATGTTTTATGTTTATTCATCATCTACAAACTCTCTGATGTCCAGCATCAAAAAACAAAAACAACCTACAAACACACACATGATCAGACCAACCAGCCCAACCCCTACTCCAACGTCTTCACTGCCTGAATATGAACCATAAAATGAATACTAGTATCATTCTCCAGTCTAACTGTCTCTCCAGTATCCTCAAATAAATTACAATACTCATTAAATTTCCCCACCAATTCAAATAATTTCAATCCATTAAATTTAATCAAAAAATTATTAACTTCAATCTGGGAATTTAACAAGAGAATATTATAACATACATTCCCCTTACCAAACACATCACTCAATTCTTTAAGTACAGTTTCCACAAATCGCGGTAACACATTATAATATTCTTGAAGATTAAACATATCATAATCCCAATTTCGCGGGAATTTCCCCTCACGATTATGACGTAAAAATTCATGAATAGTTTTCGATCCAAATTGTAAACAATTGGTTTCAAATACTCCTCCAACCTTTAAAATCCGATGGAATTCATGAATAATCGTCTTATAGTTCTTGGTGTTGACTTGCAAGGGTAAATCAGGACAGGAAACAAGTTCAAACGAATTGGTTTGGATCGATGCAAGTCCAGAATTGAAATATTCAAAATTATTAGGACTATGACTATATGTCCCAGAAGGATCAGGAATTTCCCGACGATTAATCCGAGAATATTTCGGTGATTGATTATCAATCAATTTTAATAATTTGATGAGCTTTTCTAAACTCATATTGTTATATTCCTCAAATGATGAAAATAAAAGTTTCTTGAAATAGGTATCATATAATTTATCATCAGATTCAGTAAAGTTGATTTTCAGCTTTGATTGACAATATTCATTATACTTGTCTTGATCTTCAATTAAATGGTTATCTTCAACGTATACATTGGTTTCAAACACTCTCATAAATGGAACCGTGATGGCAATATACCATCCAAACTGAATCAGATAAAATGTATTATAAAATAACATTTTACAACTTTCTCGATTTTGATGCTTTAAACTCTCATGGAAATTATGGAAAATTTTCGACAATATTCTTTGGTCAAGAATCTTGTTATCATGAAATTTAGTAAAGATATCAATGCTATACTTCTCCAACAAGATATATTCATAACATACTTTAGTAATTGTCTCCAACAACAACTTTGTCTTCAAGGCAAGATCATTCTCATCGGTAACTATATCATTGGCTTCATCCTTTTTAAGTAAATATAATTCATCGGCAATCTTTTTAAATAATTCCTTATATTCATAATGCCTCTTTTCATCATCATTCAATTCATTCATTTTAACATCGGTGGGTAGATTCAATAAAAACCGCACATAATTAACAAAGTTCGTCTGTACTAATTCTTCATGATTATACAATTGATGATTATGTGAGGCCTCCTTGATCAATTTCCTCATAAATTCCCGTGATGTATACAATTCATACGCCAATAACATTTCATACATCCGAGGGTCGGAATGTTCAAATGCAGTTTGTCGGTTCTTCAATACCTTACCTGC